>LT728056.1:0-20301 GCA_900157175.1 Oithona nana
TGTTGAAGCTGGTCCTTCTTGAAGACTTTAACCTGCAATCATAAACAATTTGCATTTCAAATTTGATGTAGTATTGGCCATTTGGTGACCATTTGACAGCCTAATTTAGTACTTACATCTCCAGTAGGCTTGCTGTTTTCATCCAAAATTTTGACAGAGACCTTCTCTCCATCAGTAGAGTCAATCAAAGCCTCCCAATAGCCACCAGTGGCTTTGTCTGGAACCCAGCATGACTTCTTGGGGTCATAAGGCTTTGACTTGAGCTTCACCTTCAGCTCATCAGAGACAATGAGCCATGGGGATGGATCAGGATCAGGTCCGTCAGTTTTCTTAATATGACCAGGCATGTTGAGTATCCTGTAATTGTTTAATTTGAAATGGTTAGAAATTAATTCTTTGTAGATCAATAAAGAAGTGATTGTGAACAAATATACTTAGTATAGTCATCTACACTACAGTTCTAAAAGTAGAAAAATCCCTAGTCTTTCTATCAATCTAGGTATGTGACTCTGAGTTTTATGTCAATTTCGGCAAACAGACAAAAATAGACTTCCAGTTTGTAAGTGCTGAAATTATTTATTTGTATCTAATAAATACTAAATGATTGTTTTCTGCGAACGAAGCAAGGTACTCACTAGTCAGCTAATCAGTACTCACCGTCCATCTTAGTTAGCAAGTTGGACATTACCCCTAGGTTATTGGTACATAAGTACCGTGAGCGATTTCCTCATCATGATGTTGCTTTTCATCAATGCAGCACAAAATCTCTGTAAAATCTCCACACAAACCCATTTCAGCGCTGAAGAGTGAAAACCATCAAATGGTAATTTTGACCAAAAGGGTCCTTGGTCAAGAAGACCCTTAGCACGAGTATAACCACCTGGATACGTATTATCAAAACACCTGGATGGATACGTATTCTGAAAAATTTGAATAGTTCATATGGAAAGATTCAAATGTTGATTTCAAAAAAAGTAAAGCTAAAGAAAAATTAAAGAAAACCTTAAAGGCTTGTAAAAAAACTTTTGCGTTTGGTTAAAGTCCAAGTTTAGATAGTCAAAGGCCATGATGTGTACAACTTACCTTTCAGAAGTGTATGAGGCTACTGCACTGTGGACAATCGCACCTCCGCCTTATATACCCGCTCGTAATGAACTGCCCTGTCCATCCAGATTTTGGGAAACTTGTCACCTTTTTTCTGGCCAAGATTCATGTGCATAGGAGAAATATTTTTTCGGGCATTGTCAAACGAATCTTTCAGATTGCAACTGTCAACGAAAATCGAAAATATTTGCAGACGTATCCTTGACGCTTCAACAAGCAAGAGGGAGGGTAACAGTATTCATATTTCTGCATGTTTACAACACTCATAAATTGCAAATATGCAAAGTACATAACAGTACACAGAGTAGAAGCAAAAGCAAATCATGTGCAAAATGCAATCTGTAGATGGCAAGCAAGATTGCAAATACTCTTGGCCTGGATTTGGACATCACTTACTACCAAAAGTGTTGGAAATGTTTGCCATTTTGGGGCATTTTTCACTTCAAAGTTGGTACGGGTTTTTTTAAAACTAGGACCTCAAACAGAGGCAAATCTGGATCGATCCCAAAAATCCAAAGACCAGATTTTTCGAAAAAAAACCTAGTGTAATTACCTAATTTTAATTACATAATTGGTTACTTTCATTCATCAATACTCTGCTTTGGGTCATGAGTCATGCGACATGCTTTTACTTAAAATTAATGCACGAAATGGTCAAAAAGCTCTTTTTGAAAAAGTGTCTTCTTACAATGCCTGAATGCGCTGCTGCTGCTGTCCGTCGGTTCGTCTGTCACTTTCTACTTACTAATGAAATACTGCATTCTAAGAATTTAAGGAAATTGAGGGAAACGTAGCACATAGCTCATTTCACTGGAAAAAAGCCCTTAAAATTCCGCTGACCTTTGGGCATTTGAAAGAAAGAAAGCTTTCTTTGAAAAAAAAATATATCAATCAAATAAAGTAGAGGTTTCCCATTATCTCAATAAGTACTCTAAAGTCCCAAATAAACGTACATATACAATTCCCAACTTTGAAAAAAAAATCCCTGAAAGAAAAGGTAATTTTAGGTCATTTAAGATCATTTGAAGTCATTTAAGGCGTTTAAAAATTATAAATCGTACATGTACGTTTATTAGGATCTTTAAAAATAAATGGTCAATGGAGGTCCATTTAGGGGACCAACAAATCTTTTGTCCGAGAATCTCACTGGTCACTCTTGATCTTATGATCCTCGACAGAATGTGCATCTAAGTGAAAATAACTAGTACTCTGAGACGAGAGATCTAAAGGCGAGAACAGATCTATAAGAAGTAGGACCTCATCTGTCACTTGAAGATATATTGGGCTTAAGTACACACTAATACTACTTCGGTGACATTTAGGTCACTCTGGGGGTTCTTAGCCCTTTCTCATATGTTTCAATTGGGAGAAGGAAAAGAAGGAGATGCATTAGAAATGCATTTTTTTCGCTTGGCAAGCAAGAATAAGGATCTGTATTCTTACCTTCAAGATCTACTATTACTACACTGTTTTCAGAGACCAAAACTTTGCATAATATCAAACTTTTCACTCCTTTTTTTTGCTTGCCATTATAAATCATCTTGTAAAGTTTGAAAAGTGGCTGAAGTGCATTATTTATCCTGCCAAACCTTCCCAAAATACTCTAAATGTATAGCTTACATTTCACAAAAGTCTCATTTTGTAATAAGATTTACTAAACAAGATGGAAATTTTCAATCTACAAAGCGCGAGGAATATCAAAAATTACAAACTTTCAAAATAGACAAAATTGAACAAACCTAAAAAAAGTTTAAAAATGGACTAGATTGAAAAACTTAAGAAAATAGACAAAAGCAAAACAGAATAAATTGGTCAAAATATACCCAATTTGCAGATGTATCTACTAAAAAAAGTAATACATATGTAAAAGTGCGAGTAACAAGCGCGAGTATCTCGCGCTAAAAAATAAGTTTTTCCTTTTCAAGGCCAAAATAAGGAAATAGGAAACCATCTTGTTGACCTTTAAAGAATACACAAAGGAGATGATGATATTGGTCTAGAAGAAAACATGAGTAAATGAAGCTGAGAATAACAATGGAGAACTGAGAACTAGAGAGTAGCCAAGTATGTAGTTCTCAGAATCTATTAGTATTCAGACATCATCAAACGTTACTAACGTAGTAGTACAGTGTAGAAACAGAAGTTTTACTATGTACGTTCCACCTCCTTGTTTTCTCCATTGATCAGCTCTAATGGGAGTTGTTGTTGTATCCAAAAAGAAGTGCATTACTATACTACACCTAAGCTTTAGAGACCCAACTTGTATTTTGGTAAAAAGCTTAATGCATCTTTTAAGAGCAAACATGACAAGTAGTAATGAAAGTGTTGATGCTTTCCCATCTTCTTCCGCGACGATGCAATGCATCAAAATACACAGCAGCATAACCATAATCAGCCTAATGCCAGCCAGGAAAGCTTTTGGCTACATGCACAGTGTTGCAAAAGTCCATTTCTTTGTCCCAAAAATCATTTTTGGTGCTTTCTGAGTCAAAATTCATCTTTAGGGTGACTTACTTTCTACAGATTAGGGTAGGTTGAATTTTACAGATATCAAACATACAAAGTAGGTTTTGTCAAAATCTTTTTTTTTGGACATAAATTGAACTTTTAACATAGTGTGCGTTACAGTAATACAGCGTTGAAAATTACACCAAAAAAGTCTCATTTTAAAAAGGTGTAATTTTTGCCATATCAGGTCTATGGTCTATCAGGTTGCAAAATCAGTTAAAAACAATTCAGATCTCTGATAATTCAAATGAGACATTTTTGGTGCTTTATAACACTGTGTTTGTAGTGTGTTGAGTAGTGCTTTTGGGCTGTTGTGTTGGTCCTAATCCCTGGGAAAAGATGAGATTGACCCATCATCATCACCCCCTTCCTTAGTGTTGAGATCTCATTTTGATGCAATGACCCTGATGCAGAGCAAAGATTTATTTTTAGGAGATTTATTTGGGGAATCGCAGTGTTTAAAAATAACTAAAAAAGGTCCAATTACAAATTAAATTCCCACGCAAAATTCGTCAGGAAAATTCAAATCCCATCAATTAAAAAAAAAAAAAAACTCTAACTCGAAAATTTCAAAATGAAACTTTTTTTTTAGTAATTTTTACACACTATGGAATCGACCCAGTGGCCAGTGAAATGGATCTGTAAAGGTCAAGCTAATCAATTTCATCTGGAATTGGTGTCACAAAAAATCCGATCAAAGTTTTTTGTTCCCTTATCTATCTTGGTCTTAGTCCTTAGAAGAGTAGACAGAAGGAGCTCTTGCCAAAAAGGAGCTGATAGCCATTGACACTTTGGGATAGAGCAAGCATGCTTCTCTCCCGAATTCTCCCGATAACTCATCAGCACTACATAGTTGAGGGGGAGGAGAGAGCAGAGACCCAGTTTCAGTAGAAGCAATGGTGGCAAAGGCAAAATCAGTTTTCCAATTTGGAATTATCGGTAACCTGCAGAGCCAACAAAACGAACACACTGTTCCAAAAGTCCAAATTTTAACCGAAAATTCATTTTTGAAATCTGGATTTTTAACATGAAAACCTACTTTTTAGGGTGACTTAATTTCAGGTTAGGGTGGGTTGAATTTTACAGATATCAAAAATTCAAAATATATTTTGTCAAAATATAATTTTGGACAAAAATTAGACTTATAACATTATGTGAAACCATTGGCATCTTGGTTTTGGCCCAAGCGGAAAAACCATTTTAGAAAAGAAAGAAAGAGATTTGGCTTAAAGCAAAACTTTCTTTTTTTCTAGAACTTTAAATTAGCATTTCTAAAAGGGCTCTTGAAATGCAGAGATTAAGACTAATGAGTGTGAAAGCAATCTGAAATCCCTCTTACTGCTTTCTAATTTGAATGAATGATGGACATGATCATGGTTTTGAATAAGTATTTTCCCTTCATTTTTTTGTGGTTCTGCTATCTCTAGAGACACTGTTTACCCTGCCTGTGGCAAAAGTTCTTAAAGCCTTCTAGTTCCTTTCTATCTATCTCTCCTAGTCCCTGACAAACAAAAACTACCTTTCCCCTTTCATCATAATAAAAAAGTTCCTAAAAATTTGCTTTATCTGAAAAGTGTCAGATTCACTTGTTTGTTTTGTCTAGTGTTACATTATGTCGACCCTCCAAAAAATTGGTTTCAAACCGTGGATTTTTGAGGCTTCAGATCAACTCAATTTTGGACCTAAAAAAATTGATGAAGTGTGAATTTGTTTGACAACTGTGAAATAGTTTTAACCACTGTTTTATCAAGTTGAACAATGTGAAGAAAAGTAGTACAAAATTCCTTTTTAAATTGAATTTTGGTGCCAAAAAATGGGGTTTAGTGCAGTGCAAGATGAGGTTTCACACTAATTGAAACATTTTCTTTTTTACCCACCAAAAAAAAAAGTGTTATGTTGGTCATAAATTCTAAACGTGCCACACACACCACTTTTTCACTATGTTCACGCCTTTTTTTACAAAAAATGTTCCCCTTTTACAAGATCCTCCTTCACTTTATATCTATCGTTTCTGCTGACTTTCCCTTCATTAAAAGACAAATGAGTTGGAAACTCCCAAGACTAGAGAATTTCTTGACTAATGAAATGTCGTTACAGTCTCGTAAATTACCATTAAGACTCCTCTCACTATGCTCCCCTATCGCCAGAAACATGGCAGCAAAATTGAATTTCAGCTCCAAAATTCATTCTTTTTTCTGGTGGGGAAAGAAGTAGTAGCAATGAATTCTGGTTTATGACATAGTTTCAGAAGCGCCATCATTCCACCATTTGGCAGGGAAAATGGCTTTAAGCCACGAAAAGAAGACCAAGTAGAGAAAGCAAAACGAGGTCTTGGTAGCCATTTTTTTCAGAAATGCCAACCACATCTGCCAGAATATTGATATGTTCTTTAGGGGTCAACTGGAAAAGACCCAAAGTAAACAAGAAAGAAAGTCTGTTCCTTTAACTTTCTGGTTAGCTTTTAGCCTAAGGGGCCTATTTGTCCAGTGTATTCAGTGTTGTTATGTTCTTAGATCCTCCTTTTTCATGGCCTGAATGGCCTGAATCCTGGTGTTGTAATTATGTGCCAAGGTTTTTTTGTGCAATGTTTCGTCAAGTTGAATAATGTAGAGTTAAGTGGTACAAAATTTCAATACTTTGATTTCGGTAATTTTATTACCTTTAATCAGTTGATTCATTAACGGTAATTTTTTGTACAATGCTACTGTATGTCGCAAAAATAGAAAAAGTGTATCTTACCTGTAAGTACTGAAGTAATGGCTGTAATGACAACTGACATGACAACAGAAGGCCCTGTAATATGACAAGCTGAAAATCCAACGATGAGAAAAACAGCCATTGACCAGTAACCGGCCATTCCCGTGCTGAGTAAGCGCGTGACTTCCGGCCACGTCGTTTGACGCACTTGCCGCACCACAGGCTCATAAACGCCATCTTGAGGATCTTGAGGAATTGTATTCGAAGGATGACAATTCTGTCTTTTCCTGAACAGTTTGTGAGTCCATTGAAGTCTTTGTTGATGCGACTGTCGCATTCGTAAGATACTGCTGCGAGCAGCAAATGCTGACACAAAATGGGAAGTCGAGATGTATGAGGACATGATACTTGCTTACATCGGTGTAATCTGGAAAATGCAGATACATATGTAGACGACTATATAGAACTTCCCGTCACTTGATGACTCGACGATAATTCAATGCGTACAACATTTATCCCATTACCTAATAGCCTCTTGATGGTAGTCAAGCGGGGCCTGCCGGCGGATGCTCGCTTTTTTGGGAGGAATACAAAGTACTTTACTCTCTTTCCTTCCTAGCTTTAAATATCAATTTGTACAATTTTAAATCATTTTGAATCATTTTGAATCATTTAAAAATCATTTTGAATCATTTTGTCTTATTTGTATTTACATTTTTCAAAAATGATTGAATTTTGTAAAAAATAATGTTGCTAGCTCCGTTCGCAAGGTAAGTTAAGTAAGAATCTTTGCATTAGATCCAATTATAAACTTTTCTTGCAAGTAAGCCCTTCAATTTAGGCCCAACTTGCGCGTCATCCGCTCGTACGCGCGGAAATCTTATTTTTTCAGGAAAGTCACGTTTAAAATTGCCATTTTTTACGCCGCAAGATTTTGTTAGATCTTCTCAATCTTCAGCTACTCTTCACACCACAAGTAAAAAATGGAGTAAAAATTCAAATTCTTTTAAAAGCGTGGATGTCTCATAAAGAAAAAGGTTTTTGCATACGATGATGTGTTCTTGACTGGAATAAGAATGAATCCCCGTTAGATATTGAAATCAAATTTTGCTAGTTTATAGGACGGAAATGCAGAAAATTCTGTTGGATTTTCTATAGATTTCTAGAGGCTTTTTTTTCCTTTGCAAAAAAGACTTTTTTTTCCTTCCAAAAGAAATTCTTATTGTCAATTTTGCAAAGTCCATTTATCTTGTAAATTCTTTCTTTCGTACCTATTTTTCCATCGATAGGACATTTACTTTTATCGATAAAATGAGTACATTTTGAGTTCAGTCTTTTGAATTGAATTGAAGCTGTAAGGCTTTTCAAAGCTTTGAATAGAACGTTTCTACTTTGGTGGTTGCTGTCCAATTCCAAACTAATGTATTGAGCCAGACTTGGGAGGGAATACTACTCAGTAGTTGAGACGCGATCTTTTTTTGCATTCTAAATTGGCTTTCGTTTTTGGGGAAAAAAGTTCAGACTTCAGCAGACGTACATGAAGGTTCAGTCAAAAATGCAAAGCACGAGTCGAAACTTTTTTTAGTCTTCTTCAAAAGTCTAGGACTTTTGGTACCAAAGTAGTCAATGTAATTTCCTTTTAAAGGTCTAATTTGTCCCAAAATGTATTATCTTAGTTTATATTTCTACTATTTTGATTCAAAAGGATTCAAAAGGATTCAAAAGGATTCAAAAGGATTCAAAATAATTCAAATTGATTCAAAACGATCCAAAATGATTCAAAATGATTTAAAATGATTCAAAATTCAAAATGATTCAAACTGATTCAGGACAAATTGGAACTAATGTACAAAAAATTATATTAGCTCGTTACGCTCGCACAAAAATAGGAAAGCAAAAAAATACCTCGAATCGGTCCAGATTAGGTTTGTCTTGTCACAGACACGAGCGACGAGGGGATCTTCGTTGAGTGGAGTGTAGCTGCCGAAAAAGGGACTTTGGAGCTAACGACAAGACCATGCGTTGCCATCCATCTCACTCTGACAACTGAACATAGCAGACCAGAAAACCGGCTTCTATACTTGCCCTTCGAAGGGGGGAAGGCCGCTTTCTAAAGCTACTACTACAGTAACATGAAGACCAAACGCGCGATCGTAGTAGCAGTGAAAGCAAAGATTCTCTTTGGGCCTCTAACAGAGAATCAAGCGCTTACTTACGACACACGAACGCGAAAAATTGCCCTAACGAAAGTCACGAGTTTTCCTGGAGACATCTCTTTTTTTGATAGTTTTTGGGGATCTGAAAAAATCCATAAAAAAGGACCAAACCATCACAGCATGAAATTGGAAAGCAGGAAAAGTACTTTTGAAAATTTAAAGGGTTTCCTCAGACAATGAATTCTTTCAAGGTTGTCTGAAATCACACTATGTTAAAAGTCCAATTTTTGTCCATTTGCTTTGAATTTTTGATATCTGTAAAGTTCAACCCACCCTAATCTGTCGAAAGCAAGTCACCCTAAAAAGTGTTTTATCATGTGAAAAATCCAGATTTTGACCTCATAAAACATTCAAAAAATGTTTACCTTTTCATCGAAATAAATTGGACAAAAAATGAACTTTTGGAACAGTATGAGAAGCCCTACGAATTTTTGTGATTCTAAAGTGCTTTGTCGTGTAGTAGAACGAAAAAGAGACATTACCTCACAACTGTTTTGTTTCTTTTGTTTACTCTTCAAGCCTTTGATTCTCAGTGATTTTGAAATGGTTTTGCAAAAACCATTTCTAAAATTCATTTTCATTTGAGTATATGAAAATCTCATTAATTTTTCGTGCTTTTTAAAAGAAATAAAGTTTTCTATTTTTGCTTTGAACTTTTAAAAATTCATTGAAAAAGTTTTTACTTCAATGGTTGATTACCAAGCAACCAAAAAAAGAGAAAGCAGTGTCTTTCTTCACTCAACCACGATATAACAGAAAATGCACATAATATGACTAACAGTGTTGCAACAGCAAGAAAAACTGCAAAAAAAAAAAACTGCTGTCCCCCTCATCTCTATACACTGTTCCAAAAGTCCATTTTTGTTCAAAAATTCATTAAGAAAAAAATATTTTTGGTACTTTTTTGAGTCAAAATCGGAAAACACACTTTTTTAGGGTGACTTACTTTCTACAGATTAGGGTGGGTTGAATTTTAGAGATATCAAAAATTCAAATTACAGGTTTTGTCAAAATCTATTATTTGGACAAAAATTGAACTTTGAACACAGTGTGCATCTCTAGATCCTAAGTCAGAAAAAATGACACTGCCAAGAGTACCAAAAATCCTAAAACCAAAGAAATGGTTTAGAAAGCTTGATACTAAAAGTGCAATGGAAATGGTCCTGAAATTTATCATTCATGCTTGGATGATTTGAAGAAAAATCTTAGAAAGCAATTGAGATTTTCTGCAGAGATAGAGTTTTTCTTTTTTTTTTCATACTTGAGCTCTCAATGGAGCAGAAATGTCATGCTTCACAAATTCTGGGATAGATGAGAAGCCCCTACTCGACTTCTCCTAAGTATGCAGTAGTGTCAAGAAATGAACGCTTGATTTCATATCTTGGTACACACTATGGCAAATGGTCCTTTTCTGATGTCATAAATGTAAGATAGAAACAATACATTGTGCTAATGCAAATACCCATGGGCTAAGCTTACATTTTGCGCTCTATTTCACTCTTTAGATCCCAAGTAGGTGTTGTCAAGGAAAAGAGAGTTAGGCAACTTTCGGTGAAAAACCTGAAATATTTAAATATTTTCGAAACTGATCCTTTTTAGAACAACATTTCATTTTTTTCACCTTTCAATTTTTGTCCAATTTTCAATTTTGTTCAGTTTTCGATTAGATGAAATATTTGAATTTTTACGAAACTGATCCTTTTTAGAACAACATTTCCTTTTTTTCACCTTTCAATTTTTGTCCAATTTTCAATATTGTTCAGTTTTCGATTTTGAACCATTTTATTTTTTGTCTAATTTTCAATTTGTTTCAGTTTTTCAATTTTGATTGTAATCTCGCGGTAAATTGAAACTTTCAATCTTGTTTGCTTCAAAGTTTACTAACTCTTACTGTAGAAGAAGTCAAAGTGTAGCCGTACTAGAACCATATCATCCTTCTTCTTTTCCAAATCCTTGAGTAATTCTTGCCAAGTTGCCTGCAGGGGACGTAATATCATACCAAAACCAATATTTGTACCCTCTTGGATCCATTCTTTGGTTTGTGCCAAATCTACAGATCTATTCTTATCTACTTTCTGCATTATGGCTTTGGAAATGAAGTGTCCCATTAAAGCTTTCAAAGCTCTCTTCTTCTTCTTTATTCCAATTGCCGAAATTCTAAAAGCCTTTCAAACCAATGGCTTTCCAAAAGTTGGAATACTAATTCCCCCGAAAGCATAGAAAAGCAGCAGCTGAAAATTGGAATATACTTGAAGTCCCAGGGGAGATTTTTAACAAATTTGGCTCATTGTGTTCATACCACATTAGGGACTACTTGAGCGAGAGGGCCCCGGAGGCATTTGGAATGGGTTGTCCTAACTTTTCTACTTGACTAAAGTCATTCAGAATGTACTGAAGAGAACCTTTAATTACCTTTCTTAATTTACGAGATAGCCCTGCACAATGCTTTGAAAATCAGTAAAAAAAATGTCTTTCATTTGTTGCCCAAAAGTTTTTGTTTTCAAACTTGGCCGGGTTTTGGTAAAAGTCAGCTGTTGCAGGGACCAGTTTTGGCAAATCAAAACAAACAAAAAACCCGCCAAAATTCAAAATACCGATTTTTCAAATGAGACTTTTTGGGTATTTTTCAAACTTTTTGGACCAAGATGGGTGGACCAACGTTGGGTCGTGTGTTTTTGCTTGTTCAATTATCTGGAAGTTGCAGAAATGTTTAAAGCCGCATTTTATGGCTTTCTTCAACTGCTATAACAACCACTATGGTTCTTTCCAGCGCAAAAAAAGTAGGAACGGGGCTAGTGAAATCGGCCAACCATAAAAGAAAGCCCTACTGTAGTACTGCTTTCATAATCATAAGACAAAGGAGAAGAAAGATAGTAGGACAAATGTTGAAAATATGAATACTAAAAAAGGGGAAGGAAACCTTTTGTTTCCCCTTCCATTTTTTTAAAAGTATTTTGCGGAAAGAGTTGCAATCTTTCCAGGCATTGTTTCACCAATGATAAATAGTTTTCTTTCTTCAACCGCATTAATCTTGTGCAAAAATGACTTTAATACAGTGTGCCCAAGCAGGTTTGGTATAGTTATATTCTGAAACTTTCTTGGACACACTGTAGTAGTTATGGCGCAACAATTTGAGATGTCTTTGCAACCTCTCTTTTCCAGAGATAAGATTTCAAGATTGTTGCAGAGCTCTAAAATGTGGGCTTTGATTTATCTTGGCTTACTTCTTCTTTTCAAGGCCATCCAAGCACAAGATTTTGTAAGTTTGAAAATAGTTTTGAAACTTTGACTAGTAATTTTCATGCTGGTAGATCTTGAGTGTAAGAAGTGCTAATGATACCATCGTCCATATACCCAATGGATTAAAAGATGGGTTTAGCATTACTGTGGCTTTACATGGACTTGGAGATAATTACCCTGACAACTTCCAGGTATTCACAGTGTTTGAAAATGTCCCAAAAAGTCTCATTTTACAACATTGCAAGGTTTTGAGGTCACGATTGGTGTCTAATGGATGTTGGACTCAACAAGTGACCTAAACAAGGTACACATTGTTTAAAAATTACTCAAAATGTCGCATTTTAGGTTTTTTTACTTTTGGCATTTTCCACCAATTTTTGTTCTATTTAAACTGACCTGTCTGGTAACACTGTTTGACCACAAGCTTCAGATTTTCAAAAACTCGCCAAAATGGACAATTTTTGGCATTTTTAATTAACTTTTGTCCACTCAAAATGTAAACGTAGCTCGCTTCGCTCGCAAGGTTGAATGAGACTTTTTCTGTGATTAAAACACCGTGTAAAAGTTGATTTTCTTTTAGAAAGCAATTTCCTGGGATACTTTGGCAGACGAGACGAAAGAATTTGTAAGCGTTTATCCATTGGGATCGAAATGCATTGCGACCACGGGAATTTGTGGACATACTTGGAATGGCGGCCAATGTTGTTTATCCTATGAAGACGACGAAACATTTCTTGATCAAGTCATTGAAGAAACCATTTCACTTCTTGGTGGTTTAGGTTACTTTATTGACTTGGAAGAAAGTGGCCACGTTTTCCTCCTGGGATTTTCGGCTGGTGCTGTAATGAGCCATAGAATGGCTTGTAGACTGAGTGGGAAAATTTCAGCCATTGCAGCAGTTTCTGGAACGTTGAATTTTCCGGGTAATTTTGCTGTTTTTGTTTATGTTGCTCTACTAAGCCTTAGAAGGCCATTGTGCAACGATGCAGCAGCAAGATATTCATTCCAGTTTTGCAAACTTTGCAAAATGCCCTTTTTCTATGCGCTATGCGCGCCAAAGTTTGGCTTATCATCGAAAGTCTAATCTTTCGTTTCATGGTCAGTTTTCAAAAGCCTCTTTTTCATAGCGTTTTAAAATACACTCAAAAAGTCTCATTTTACAACTTTCAATGGTTTTAGTCTTTTCTGAAGTAATTTGACAATGTCAATGTGTCCGTGTTTGCAAGCAAACATAAAGGCAGGTAGTTCATCCATTTTTGTCTTTAGCATTCAAATCAATGTTTTTAATGATTGAATAATCTAGAAGTAATTTGACAATGTCATTCTGTCCGTTTTTGCAAGTAATGTAGTCCATCCATTCTTGTCTTTGGTAGTCAAATCAATGTCTTGTAACAGCTTATTTTTAGGAGATGGACATTATGAAAATTCAAACAATTGAAGAAATATCAAAAGTAATTTCTTTTTGTCGTGAAAATTATATTAGATATTTTTGATAATTTTGAACCACTGTGAGTTTGACTCTGCTGAGGAAAGTTTGAATGGATTTTCTTATAGACTGCCAACCTCAACATCCCATTTCCATTTTGAATATTCATGGAACTCTGGATCCTCTTTTTCCTTGGTATGGCGGGCTTTTCTCCAGTATTCCCCAAACTGTTGATTCATGGCTTCGATGGAACGATTGCAACTTAGACAAAATTGAAGAGAATTCTATTGCTGTAGGCATTGAAGAAAGGAAATGGACCGATTGTGGTAGTGCAAATACAACTCGAGTATCTACGGTGAAAATCCAAGGCGGATTACATGCTTGGCCACCAAAACGAATGTTTCCCGAAGAATTTATCTGGGAATTCTTCAAATCATCAATTTGAACAGCAAATGCAAAATGAGTAAAATGAAAAAAAATGTAGATTGCTATTAGCGCAACAATTTATAGTCTCTCACGCAACCTTTTGTGCAAATCATCAATTTCGCGAGTTTTAGCAAAGAGAAAGCTCTTCCGTCGTCTCCTGGGAGACTTTCTAGCTGTGTTGCAAAACAGCAAATTATTGTTTAAAATCACGAAACCTTTCCTGCAATAAAGGATAAGTTACATAAAGAGTGAAAAGAGACTTACTTTTTTAATTTTAACGATTTTACTACGTTTCATCTTTTCTTTTGTGTATAACAGGTTATGTATGTTTTATGCAATACATTCAGCGTTGTCAAAATACTAAAAGAAAAAGAATTTTTGTATGATTGAAGGTATTTCCGGTATCTCGCAAAATTATTTTTGCCTCTAAAAAAGTTTTAGTTTTTGTTCTCACCAGCAGAGATCTAAAGGCGATTTATTGAAAGAATTGTCACTAGAATCTGTCAATCTTTGTTCTTTAAAAATACTAGCGAAATACGTAGCACTGGCATATTGACATGCGCATATATTTTTCATCATCCAATCTTTAAAAAAAAATCTTGATCGGGTATCAGACAGTCTTTAGTTGCATGCGACATACACTACTTTTATTGTCAAAATTACGTACAAAACGCAACAAGTAGAATAGAATCTCTTATCAAATAAAAAGATTAGATTTTCATTCCTAATTTTCCCTACCTCATTTTAGTACAGACAATACTTTTAAAAAGCATCAATCCCCAAATTCGCAAACATGAAAAAGACGTCTACAATACGCGGAACCCAGACCTCAGACCTCTAGGAGCTAGGCTCCCTCCCCGCCCGCCGTCCGTCTTCCGTAATCTGCGAGTGAAAGTAGTCGCAAAATTTTCGCGAGAATGTAGGTCAGACGTCTCGCCGGCACAACTCGACGTCTAGACCCGTATACACAGAGAAGATTCGCGCTGCGCGAAACTTCAAACTATCTCTACTAAGGCACGAGAAACGTGGGAGTAGGCCGCCGAGTCCGACGCTTTTTTGCGCAAGCGCCCTTACTGCCAACTTTCGCGACTACTTTCACTCCTTTTACTGCTTCTAGGGAGCAAAGCGACGGACAGAGAATTGCAAATGCACCTACTGCTTTGGCAAGGATTGTGCAGGCTGGCATCAGAGAAAGTGCTTCCAGACGTCCGGGTCCAGAAATGTTGGTACTCTGAATACATCCAGGCGAGTTTAGAAATTGAGAAATCCACTGCAAAGTTAGGTCAAGTTAGGTGATTTTCCCAACTTCGCAGAACCTAACCCTAACCCAGCCAGTTAGTGTCAATATCCATCAGATCTATCATGTAATGATGTAAAGATACATCAAGGGTTTGCTGGTCTTCATGATCATGGTTGAAAAATCGTGCAAAATACATCAATTGGTATATTCAGTACAGTATTTTGAATTACCTATGTCTCCTCTGTACCAGTCTACCAGAATAAAAGCCTAAAAAAGTAGTTTTCCAAAGCTTGCTCATAAACTACGTTTGGTCTATTTTCATTTTCATTTCGAACTTATAAAAACAAGTATGTGCCCCAACAAAGGCTCGAGCGCGGTTTCTTTCAATTTGGGCTGGCCCAAAATGGGTAGGACCCACATGGCCTACAAAGTAGGGCTCTCGCAAAAATCCTAGATTTAAATGTTCCTGTACCCTCACAAAAATTAAAATAATCAAAATTACTTGAACCAATGGAATGGACTTAACATCAAAACCCCAAAGGTCCAAAGGTCCTACCCGGGAATAGTAGACTAAAGCGAGGCTCTACAAAGTAGTAGGGCTCTCGCAACAACTGAAAAAGTACTTAAGCATCATTGTAGGATTGACTTGCAGTTAGTTGCAGAGTGACGATCGTTGATGATGATGCCTAAAATAGAACAAAAGGTCCTTAGTGACAATGACCTTTAGCATTTAGAATTTCGCAAAGAGAAATTTGCTAGTTGCTAACTGAACTGGTGGAGGTGGTTAAACAAAGGAATTATTTTCGCGATTTTCGTACATATTTAGAGAGACTTTGGAAGCTACGTCGATTTGAAAGTTTCAGACAGACGTCTGTTGTGCCTTATGCCTTCAAAAGTGGGTTAGAAAGCCACCACTTTCTCTTTCACAGAAGCGAAGGCGACGCATTTCTCCAAGGCACATCTGGGAGTCCTGCAAATTGCAGAAAAGCGCATTTCTGCGCTATTTCACTGGCTCTACTACGTTGCGCGACGTTGCGATTTTTCAGACGTATAGACTTGTGGCGCGAAAATACAGAGCCAGACGCGACGTCGGAGTAGTTGTTCTTCAGATAAAAATTCGCCATTTGCCCTAGTTTTTGACCTGATTACCAATAAGAGACGACCCATATTGTACACAATTGCACGAGCGAAGCGAGCGTACTACTTTGATCCAAGTTAAAACTACGCGAGCACAATATTCATCAGAATATTTAGACCATTTTTGGACGACAATTATAAATTGTCTATTTTTTGGCCATCTTTTAGATTCAAAATCTTCTTTTTTATGTCAAATTGGATTCAAAAAATGAAATTCACTTGAAATTGATTTTTTGGACACAAAAATGATTTAAATTAACTATGTTTTTTGCGTTATTCATTTAGGCGCGAAAATATGTAGTTATTTCATTGTGTGAAAAATCAAATTATGTAGCTCGCTTCGCTCGCATCAAAAGATGTTTAGAAAAGTAAGTTCTGAATTTATTTTTCCAAATTGGACATGACATTAAAGAGTAACTCGAAAAATGAATGTTTAAAAAACAAAATGATGATACATTGGTAGATGTATCTTAGTACATTAGTTTTTGATTCTCTCCTTTCTGACGGGTATCCCTGCAAAGTCTCTGATGCAGTGTAAGTCAGAGTTGAATTTTTTTAATATGTAATATTTTTAAACTACGACGCGATGATGATGGGTAGCATGCCTGTTGATACAGTAGACTACCAATTTACTGAAGATGTTGTAATAAAAATGAGATCTCCAGAGGTGAGTCTTGAGTGTTCCTGCTTGGCTACTGGGTTGTAGGCGGGGGTGGGGGTGGACGCGGGGGGTCCTTTTTGTCATTATTGGAACTTCCTGAGCTCGCCGCCTGATTTCGGGCCTTTTCTTCAGCTTCGCGGGCTTCGCGTTCTTCCCGGCGGCGTCGGAGGTCAGCAACTACGGCTTCTTGGGCTTCTAGAGCTACTTGGATTTGCTGAGATTCAGCTTCTATGGCGGCTAATTGCTCATTTTGAGCTTCAACTTCCTCTAAGAGTCTGCAATGAGAAAAGAAGGGGTGATTTTTTTTTGTTATTGAACGCATGCGAGACAAAGAAAATGGCGAAAGTCGCTGAATTGGCAGGGGGATACTGGATAGGGATAGGGATGGACAAATAAAGGCTTCAGATTTGAATTTTCGCGCCAAAAATGTCAAATTATCGAAAATTCAAATTGATGCAAATCGCTTTGCTCGTAGTATTGTAAAAAGAAACTTTTTGTGTGATTTTCAAATATTCTTGCTATTATTCTTATTTCTTTCTTTATTTAGGTTCGTCAATGAAATTGAATCGTTTCATTATACCGGAAAATGGATGAAGAAAAGTACAAAAAATTACTACAAAGTCTGATCTGATTTAGTTACATGACACTTGTGTGTCTAAACATATGTGACTTCAAAAGTTAGATATGGTCTAAAATTACATATTGAATTTTAAGAAGATAAAATCTGCTGTTCAATTCCCACTGTTCCCAAGTGCTAGTCAAGTAAGTCTAAATGTCCAATTAATCATTTTAGAGTTCACAGCTGCAGCAGCAGAGCAGAGATATCTTGACCCCTCAATTCCCAAGCTTGACTTTGTTCTTTAACCGGTTCTCATTTCCACAAGGAAAATATAAAACTGGTCTGGTAGTAGCCAGATTTTCAAAACAGGCTAAAATTGCATAAAAGTGTTACTGCGCAATAAAAAGAGGCCTGCCGGCGGATGCTACTAGCTCCGCTCAAACTTTTTAGTAAAACCTCAATACATTTTCGTAGGTCTGGTGACCTCGGAGGCCGTTGAGGTCGACATTATGACACCAACGCTAATTTGACACTGCATGCAAAGTTTCAACCTCCTAGTTTCAAAAATGTGGAAGAAGTGGTAGGACTACTTACTGTAGATGCCGTTCGCGTAGTTGCAACAGTCTTGCACTTGGTGGAGGTGGAGGTTCTTCTTCTTCCTCATCCTCACTGGCGTCCTCCTCATCCTCCTCATCTTCCTCTTCTTCATCATCACTTCGCTTAAATCAGAAAAACCAAAATTGAGACTCAATTGCGACACAATTTCATTGAGGGTGCAGTAGAAAGGCTTGGAGAATAGCCTTGAAAAATAGCTGACTTGTAAATGCAGGAAGGGAAAGAAAAATGCAAACAAATTGCAACTTTGTTACTTTGATTCAAAGCTCACTAAAACTTAGATGATTTATAGCCACACACCTAACCTAACTTGTCATGAGCTTTATAACATCCTATTCTAAATAACCCTAAATGATGCGAAAAAATCTTGAATTAAAAGAATTAAACTTACGGCTGGTGGTACCCTCTGTGGCTCGATTGGGTCCCTTTCCTCTCGACCCATCTTAAAACACATGATCCTACCCCTACGACGTCCAAAACGGTTTTCGCCAACGTTGTCGTCGTTGTTGGCCTCCTAACTCCGCCCGCGCCCCCGTCTCGTCTGTCTGGTCTGCAGCTTCTATCAGGGGTACTAAAGCTACACAAAGCAGCTGGAGTAGCGAGCGCGATTGACTCCCCTACTTCTATGTGACGCTCTCTGATGAGTTCTCGTGCTCTGTGTTGCTCCTGCTCCCAAAAATGCATTTATTCCTCCATAGTAGCAGCCGGCGCAATGTGTTATTTAACCCTTAAATTACCTCAAAGTGAATCAATTTTGTTCAATTTTTTTCTAGATTTTTGCGCCAAAATTGACAAAACGTGATTTTGGTCCAAAAATATATTATTCAAGACACTGTGTTATTTGATCCTTAAATTATCTCAATTCTTATCTTGAAATCAATCAATTTTGTTCAAAAATTACGATGCGTTGAATCCTTTGGATTTTTGCGCCAAAAATTATAAAATGTGATATTAGGGCGAAAATATATTATTCAACACACTGTGACGACTGTGTTAAGTAACCATCATTTTTAAGTTCTAAATCAATTGATTTTGTTCAAACAAACCGATGCTTGAAATTATTTGGATTTTTGCGCCAAAATAAAGATTAGAATTTTCATGCTACTACTGATCAATCAATCATTTTTAATACACTGTGATCCCTACAAGCAAGCGAATTTTTGCACAAAGAGTTTGACGAGAGCAGCAGGTTTTGATGTGGATTTTGTCTGGAATTCTGGTTTGGTACGAATGAAAAACGCTGAATCAGACTTATTTTCAATTTGAAATTATTCGTGTACTTACAACTTGTCAACTTCAGTATTTTTGTAAACGTTGGCAATTGAATTGAGAAGAGTTGTTGAACGAGTTTTTTTTCGGGCTTGATGTACTGTCTGTTAAACTTCTAAATTCTTAGAACTCATTGGCAATTGAATTGAGAAGAGTTGTTGAACGAGTTTTTTTTCGGGCTTTGTTATCAATTATCATGATGAAAACCGGTTGAAAAACAAGCAACTTCAGCTAAAATTTCAATTTGAGCTTCGTTAAATAAAGAAAAAAGAGGTTATCGACTCTTTTGACCTTTGTATTCCAAGAATCCAATTTCATATTTCTGACACCGCACTGTTCCAAACCTCTATTCTTTGTCCAAAAAGTTGTATAGTAGTGAATTTAATAAAGAACTCTATTTGGTTTATTTTTTTAATGCCTTTAATTTTTCGCCTAGAAATTTTCATGTTCTGTAGACAGGTCCATTTTTTTTTTCAAAATCTAGATTTTTGGACAAAAATTAGACTTTTAGAATTGTGTGCGACACCGTGAAATGAAACTTTGCACAAAATCAACAAATGACAGACGTGAAAAATGAAATCGAAAATCAGATAGGTACATAATTATATTTTTCAAAATCACAGTCAATTCATATCAAAGTCATATTAGGTGTACCGATCCTCTTTCTCAAACCATGGAAATTGATTCTCTTAGTATTTGATAGTAGCTCGCTTGTAGTGTAGTGAACATAATTCCATATTCTCCTGTCGCAAAATGCGATTCCATCAAATCTTGAATCATGTGAATTTCCGCTCCCAATTGCAATATTCTGGATCGGACGACGATATATTGAAAGACGGGGAACAAGTCATCCATTGACCAACAAAAAGCCGATCCACAAGTTTCGGTGCCGATCCGATTAACCTCTTTGAAAGTTTCCAAGAGGACTTCTAATTTTTCTAGTGGCGTGAAAGTAGTTTTCAATTGTTGAAGTGTTTCGATGGCTGAAATTATATAAGAACCATAAGAACGAGAAATTATGTCCAAAAATCTTAAAATATTGCGAGCGAAGCCATGTGACAATTGTGAATTTTGAAAAATAATAATTTTTGAAAATACCTGTGTTAATTTTGATAAATGTGAATTTTGAAAAAAACAAGTGTAAATTTTGAAAAAATGTGAATTTTGAAAATGTGAATTTTGAAAAATGTGAATTTTGAAAAA
>LT728056.1:20833-32331 GCA_900157175.1 Oithona nana
AATGTGAATTTTCAAAAAATGCAAAACTGGAAAAAAAAAAATGGAGAAAAATGTGAATTTCGATAAAAATGTGAACTTTGAAAAAAATTAACCTTAAAAAAAGTTGATATAAAAAAATTACCTTTCGTAAAATGAACATTTTTTTCCGTGGCTTGTATTGAAGCATCCTCAATAGACCAAAACTTCTTATTGACTTCCAAGAAAGACAATAAAGCCAAATCAGGATGTTTATTCCACTTGAGGATTCGAACCCAATACCCATCATCTTCCCTTTTGTAATGCAAAGCGTAAAGCATGAAAACTGAGGGATGCAACCTCGGTAAAATATAAGGAAACACAATCGAAGTCATGGTAACAAATTCGCCCTTGTCTTGACCAGTACACTTGTCTTCCAAATCTATTACTTTGCAATCACCAATCCTCGGCAATGCTGGAAATAGTGCCCGAATGAAGTAGTAAACGCCATCTACCATAGAATGCAATTCGTCAACGGCATGCTTGAGCAATCGGGGATGAACCCGGACCCCTCCATAAGTACTTGTGAAGCAATCAGCTAAGCTATTGAGTAAATTGGCCAAGGGATGGAAAGGACTATTGAAAGCCTTGTTCAAATACGTTTTCAAATTGTTCAAGTACTCCATAGTCAAGTCTTGAGCGAAATAATCCGGGATCATTTCAATGCCATCCAAATCCACATCTAAGCTCATGTTGGATCCGTGATGGTGGATTTTCTTGTAAAATTCCAATTTGGCATTGTTTTTGGCTTGATTAATTGAAATGGCCAATTGTTCCCAAATCACCGGAGTGTTCAAGAATGAACCTCTTGAGTCAGGTTGAGGTAAGGAAAAGATGTCATGATAATGACTATAAATGGATTTCCATTTCTGGTCAGCTTGAACAGTATGCTTGCCAATCTTGTCATTGCCTGGACGGAAATCTTCTTGGTCTTTGGGACTTTGGGGACTCTGGACAACCTTGAAAATGGTACCATTGAACTTCATACCATCGGTGTAATTGCCATAAAAGGAGCCTTCGAAACGGTCACCATTGGGAGTGACCATGGTACCTGCACCACTAAAGACTCCAGTATCAGCAAAATTGCCTTCATAAGTCGTTTCATCTTCGAAGATCATGAGACCTTTGCCACTCATTTTGTTGTGGCTAAAAGTGCCTTCGTAGTAGACACCATCGATGGTGACAACACATCCAAGACCACTTTTCATGTCATGACTCCACATGCCCATGTACTTTTCACCACTGATGATATGATCAAGTACTCCATACCCTGATTTCAATCCTTGACTCCATTCTCCAATGTAAACTGAAGCTTCAGAACCTGTAAAAAAAGTTAAAGAGTCTTGACCAGTACACTTGTCATATGGTTTACCTATGAATTTTCCTTGCTTCATAACACCTTGACCATGAGGTTTACCATCCTTGACCATTCCTTGATACACATCACCATTGGCATAAATGATTTTTCCATGGCCTTCAAACTTGTCGAATTTCCATTGGCCTTCAAAAATTGTTTTACTTCGGCCTTTATTTGTGACTTCTGGAATTTCCATTTTGCCGAAACCATGTCTTTGATTTTGTCTAAATTGGCCTTGAAAATAGCGGCCATCCGGCCACCTTAAACAGCCTTTACCATGCATCTTGCCTTGCAACCAGGATCCTTCATATTCTGCACCTTTCAAATCAGGTAATTTACTGAAAGTGTACATCGTGGTTCTTGTCAAAGGTGGAGTACGGACCTGAAAAAATAGAATTTGATAAAAATAAATGAATTGTGTACAAAAATGTGAATTTTGAAAAAATTGTGAATTTCCGAAAAAAAAATATGTGAATTTTGAAAAATATGTGAATTTTGAAAAAATGTGAATTTTGAAAGAACGTGAATTTTGAAAAAATGTGAATTTTGAAAAAATGTGAATTTTAATTAAAATGTGAATTTTGATTAAAATGTGAATTTTGATTAAAATGTGAATTTTGATTAAAATGTGAATTTTGATTAAAATGTGAATTTTGATTAAAATGTGAATTTTGATGAAAATATGAATTTTGAAAAATATGTGAATTTTACCTGATCATTGTTAGGTCCGGACAGAGTCTCGTTGATGCATCGTTGAAGATTGAGTAACCATTCATTCTTGGCTTGATGATTTTCAGCTGCCAATACCAAAGACTCTTCTGGCAAGATCAGTGAGATTTCAAGGTCAACCTTGACATTGGGATTGGTTTCGGTGGTTGGCGACGATGGTAAATGGGTTTCAATCCAGATGGTTTGCAAAGGATGGATAACATGAGTGGTGTAACCAGCATGGACAAGGATGTCATTGAAGAGGATGAACCAATGCTTGTTGATCCCAAAGGAACTTGATTGACTTATTGTGATTAAAGAGTCTCTGGAATCCAAACAAAGTCTTCTCGTCGGCGATTTCAAGTTCGTCAACTTTGTTGTTGCTCCAGAATTTTGCCAAAATTCTTGGGTTTTCAACATGGATTTCTTGACTTTACTGACATTTTTTTGCGTATTTTTCATGCTGGAGATCAATTTTTCAAGGTTGTCATAGGCCAATGATGTCGCCAAATTGGCATCTGTGGTGCAAGCCCTTTGCATTGCATGTAGACAAGACAAGTACTGGTCAAGCTGGCATGTAGGATCAATCAGCAACACCTGCAATGCTGAACATTCTTGATCGCATATCTTATGACAAAGATCTTGCAACAGGTCTTGAACAATCTGGTTCAATTTGGAATTAGGTACTTTGAGTACATCAATGACAATGACATCAGTTATCGCTTTGACATACTCTTCAAAGCCTTGCAAAAAATCTTTAGTTTTTTTGAACATTGGAAGATTGACAAAATCCGATAATTGACAAATGTCCAATGAAACCAAGACATTTTGGGCCACAATTGATGACATATTGGAAGAACATTCCATCAACGTCACTTTGGCCTTGGTCAACGACTTGTCTTCGACTCCAATAGTACTACACAAAGGCTCCAAAATCCTTGTGTGAATTTCCCGTAATTTCCGCAAAAATAATTTTTCCAATGCCTTGAAATTCCATAATGGCAAAAAAGAACCTTTTAAAATAGACCCGGAAATTCCATTTGGACTTGAAATTATTTTTCTAATGCAATTGTCATCTTCTAATTCTAAAGACATTCGTCGGAACTTTTGATTTTCTTCAGTTGATTCTTCATCCGTGATTGATCCAAAAGTGTACAAGTTGCCAATGTCAGTGAGGATAAAACTTTGGGATTTTGAAGCGGTGACGTCACAAGCTGTTTCTCCGGTCGGTAGAGGTATCAATTGAGGCATTGGACACACGGCAAGACCATACTTGGGACAAGCTTGACCTTTGCCATTGTCACCCCATCCGTACACTTGTCCTGTTATGGTCATGACTAAGGAATGCTTTTGGCCGGCCGCGATCTTGATGACACCTAAACCGTTCAAGTCAGCTATGGACGAAGGTTGCAAACGGTCCAGCATGTCTCCGTGTCCTGGTTGTCCTCGCCTACCTTTGCCCCAACTCCAGACCTCATTTGTGAACGGATCATCTTTGACTTTGGAGTCGATCTTGAAGGACAACCGGCTTAGGTTTGAAGCTACGGATTGAGATCTTCGATGCGTCAATCTCTTCAAAACTGGTATTGATTTGGTTGACTTTGGTGAAAAATTTTGATCCTGGAGAGAAGTGTTTAAAGTGGACATTGGTATGATTGACGAAGCATTGGGATCCATACTGGATATGTCATCAAAATTGCACTCGACTTCTAAGTCATTGGTTCGTTCAGTCGAAAATGATCTGGACAACTTGGACACCGCAAATTTCATGCTTTCACTGACAAAACTTGACGCTCTGGATAAACCAGACTCCACTTCAAAGACTTCTTTCTCGGAGGCTTCTTCAGCAACACTTGTTCTGTTGACTTGTTCTTCGATCCCATCGGAGACTGGAGTTGATCCAATACCGATCCAGGACATTTGTTTACTCAAAAATTTCACAGCCTCATTGGCATTTAGGATGTAGAGTCCGCTTTGGGCTAAGCGTTCAACCTTAGGTTCTTCGTCATCTATTTCTTCCGTTAGCTCATTGATAGACTCGGTTTTAGGCTTTGTTTTCTTGACATTTTTACTACGTAAAATCACGGCAGGTTCTTCGTTGATTGGAAGGCCTAAAGGACAGGAATGTTCTTCCGTAGGTGTACCGTTCAAGACTTGGGTGGAATTCCGTTCAGTTTTCTTGACTAAAGCTAAAGTGAAATCATCTCCAGCATCAATGTTGAGGACTTTGTGACCTTGAAAATACTCAATCTTATGGACTTGATCCGGATTATTGGTGTCATTTTGTAGAAAATGTCCGGATTGGATTTTTTCTCCAGATGACCAAAGACATCCTTGAGAATCTAGTAGCACCAAATGGTTCAATCCGGAAGTACAATGGACGAATTTCGGCGACGTTTTCAAGAGATCTTTGGCTTGGATGAAAGATTGGCTTTGGAAATCTTGAGCGGTGACAAGAATTGCTTGACCGGTTGACAAGACTAAAAGTATTTTTTCGGCATTTTGTGATATGTCGACAACTTTTCCATTGTATGGCCAACCTTCAGGACAACCGTACAAGTGTCCATTTACGGTCAGTACAAACCTGAAAAATTAGAAAAATTTAAAATCTGTGAAAAAAAGTTTGAAAGTAAACAAAGTTTGACAAATTTTTTTCATGATTTTTTCATAAGTAAAAATTCGGCAAAACGCCGTGTACAAAATTGTCATGAAATAAGTCAAAGTTGATCATTTACCTATACAACAAGTGCCCAAAAATGACATCTTTTCATCAGGAAATTTTCGCTTGATTGTAGCTTTGGGATCGGATATTCCTAATCTGGCCACAGCATCGTATTCCAAGTACCCATTTTGCGCATAAAAATTGTCAATCCACTCATTTTGGGCTTTAGCATAATGACTTGGAATGTAAGTTGCTTTGCCAACGCTTCGACCTCCAGTAAGTGAACCTTTCAAGGTATGATCACGGATCATTTCTTCGGTCAGATTGAAAAACATTCGAGGTTCAAATCCGAATTCTTTGACTATAAGGGAAGAGTAATTTTAGTTTTATTACCTAAAATTGCCACTAGATGTCGTCTTAGTAACATAAAAAAGCAAAATTGAACAAGTGTCCATTTACGGTCAGTACAAACCTGAAAAATTAGAAAAAATTAAAATCTGTGAAAAAAAAGTTCGTCAAAATGAAGGGAGTTCTACACTGTGTGGCTTGAAAGTAAACAAAGTTTGACGAATTTTTTTCATGATTGTTTCCAAACTTACTTTTTAGAGCCATATGTCACAATTTTCCGTATGTCTTCATTTGCGTCCAAAACCCATTCCGGATCACATTGGGCATCGAAAGGCCATTCTTTCCATTCTTGACCTTCCATGACTTCAAATTACAAGGAGTTTTTCCATTTTTGAAATTATTGCGTAGAATTTGCAGTTTTCATAGAAGAAATCTGTCAGATTTGTTTTTCTTGTCAAATTTTCGATCTGTCATTAAAATCCAAGAATTATCTCATCAAAACAATCGAAATTCCAAAAATTTCAAAATCAATATTGAAAACTCAATTTGAAATATATTTTTGTCATATCATCAAGAATTTTACATGAATATTTATTGTTTGATCGTGGATTCGAAAAAAAAAGAAGATTTTGCCTTAGAATTGTTGTCTCGAATTCCAAATTCAAAACAATTTTCGATTTCTGACAAGTTTTGATTCAATTGTGAATTTGAGTTAGTGGCGTGGGGACGCGCAAATTTAAAGAAGCAATTATGAGTGATTCGTCAATTATATCAATTTCCGAAGATGAAAGTCCAAGAAGTTCAAGATCAGCATCACCAGATTCGCCACCAGCGAAAAAAGCTTTGATTATTCCGGCATTTACAGCGCTAAACCAACCCAAAATTCGAAGATGCAAGGAATGCAACGTCTTCTTGCAAAACGACGTCGCGGCATTCGAAAAAAACGATTTCAAGAACAAGTACCCAAATTGGCAATCCGAAACTGGCGGCTTTGCATTGGACGGCATGAAGATCGAAGGCAGTGATGAATTGGAAGATTACCTCCTGGAAGACTTTTGTCTATATGATGAAGAACACCACTTCATACACTTGGACTCCAATTTTTTGAAGAAAGACGACAAATTGGTCAAGAAAATTTACTTCTCAGGTAACGTTCAAAAAATTCGTGAAACTTTGTTTACTTTTAAGCTACACAGTGCAGAACTCTTTGCATTTTGACGAATTATTTTTCACAGAAAATTAGAAATTAAAAAAAGACTAAAATTGAATATTTCTTTTTCAGGTGTGGTTTCACCCTTTGTCAATGACCAGTTGAAGGTACCAATTATTCGTGGAGGTCCGATCCAGATCTGGTGGATCACCGGTTATGAAAAAGACGAACCGATGCAAATTGCAATCACGACCAGTCATGGCCAATTTTACTTCAAAAACCCAGCGAAAGAATTCAAGGATTTTTTACCATCTTACAAAGTCTTGAAGATGGTATACACTTGTCTCAAGGAGAACCAGGACTTGACTTATGAAGACCTGCTGGAAGTGATGACAACAAAAGCAACTTCAAAGGAATTCGAACTTGAAGATTTCTCAGAACAAACGCTTCTTTCGTCTGGCAATTTTATCATCAATCAAATAGGTAATGTTCAACTTTATTTCATTTTTGTACGATAGGAGGTGTCCGAAAAAAATCATGAAAAAATAGTGAAACTTTGTTTACTTTTAAGCTACACAGTACAGAAATCCTTTCATTTTGACGTATTTAAATTCGTAAAAAAAATCATGAAGAAATTCGTGAAACTTTGTTTGCTTTCATTTTGACGATTTTATTTACCATAAAAAATCCAATTTTTACGATTCTTACGATTCTTACTAAAAATTGATCTTCCCTTATAGAATCTTACGAACGAGAAGCGGATCCGAATGAAGAAGTGGTACTCGATACAGAAGCATTTAAAGAATTGAAGAGGTTAACAAAATCTCAAGGAAACTTTGGACAGAAAAATCAAAGGAAAAAACGGGCGGAAAAACGCAAGAATTTTGAGCAAAATATCGACGACCTTTATTACTCAGACTCGGACTCGGATTTCGATGCCGGTGGATCATCTCGTCGAAGACAAAGAGGTACCGGACAAGTCAAAAGGCAAAAGAAGAATTTGCAAGCCACTCATGCCATTACAACCAAGTTGGTTTCCCATTTTTTTGGCTCAGTTTTCGGGTCCGAAATGAAAGACCATTTAAAAACGGGTTGTGGATCTTGCAAATCTTGCAAGAAAGTGGACTGCTCAAAATGTGCCAACTGCAAGATGAAGAAGAAATTCGGTGGATACAGAGATGATGATACCATTGTGTGTTACCAACGCGAATGTGACCTTCAAATCGTTAAAATTGATTTAGATGACGAACCCATGAATTTTGTGAGGAAACGTGAAAAAAGCACAAAAATAGGTAAAATTCAACTTTTTATTCACTTTTTGTCCACTAGGTGTCGTTTTCATTTGAACACAAAATTTACCAAAAAAATCGTGAAAAAATTCGTGAAAGTTTGTTTACATTCAAAAACTCCTTCATTTTGACGAGATTTTTAGACAACATGTTAATTTTTTTTTCTTACAGAATTCGGATCCAAAGTTAATAAAATCGAAGAACACGAGTTCTACGATTCCGTCAAGATCGATGGCAACAAATACGAAATCGGAGACTTTGGAATGACATTTCCAAACGACGCAACTTCACCCAGACCCATTTGCCAAATCCTTTCCATAACAAAGAATCAACAAAATGGCCAAAGAACTGCACACGTCAGATGGTTCGTCAGAGGACAAGAAACAATCTTAGGCGAAATTGCTGACCCAAATGAGCTATTTGCTCTTCAAGACTGTGAGGATATCACGTTGGTGTCCCTAATGACCAACGTCATGGTGGAACATTTTCAAGTACCTGACAACTGGAACATGCTTGGCGGTAGCGAAGAGTCCATCCAGACACCTACAACGCATCGCTCTCGTTCCGGAGAAAACGACTTTTATTGGTTCAGATCATTGTACTTGCCTGAACAGGGACGATTTGAACGGTTGCCAAGGTACGTTTTGGACTTTGATCCTACCGGTCAAGCTTGTGCATCGTGTGAATATTTCAACGAAGAATTCAAAAGTTATTCACCTAAAATGTTTGCTGGCGGAGACTCTTTCCAATTAGTGAATGAAGAATATTCTATCGGTGATGCAGTCATGCTTCGTCCCAATTCGTTCAAGTTGCCAAATAGTCAAAAAAGACTTCAAGGAAATTTTGAAAAGAAGAACCCCAAAGAGTATCCGGAACATTACCGCAAAACCAGACGAAAAGGTGGGAAAACCAAGGGTGATACTATTGGTCTTGTTGACCCATTCGACATTGGGATCATCACCGATGTGATCCAAAGTTGGCAATGGGATGATTACGAGAAGGCAAAAGTGGAAAAAATCCACATTAAAGTCCGATTGTTATACCGACCTGAAAATACCCAAGAAGATTGGAAGAAATTTGTGGGTAAACATGACATTTGCCAACTCTTCTGGACGGACAAGTTCATGACTTTGGATGCGATTCTGATTGAGAAAAAGTGTTACGTTTTACCCGAATTCAAAATAGTCGAAGAACATCCATTTTTGTGGTGGCAAAAAGGACATTTTCGGTTCTTTTACTCGTCAATGTACGATCCGGATTCAAATGAATTCACCACCGAACTATCGGAAGCAGCAAGTGATTATGAACCGCCCAGTGACATCATTGATTTCAATCAAGACATCAAAGCTTTGGACACCATGGACGTGTTTGCAGGTTGTGGAGGTTTATCCATAGGTCTTGAACAATCCGGTGTGGCTCATGTCAAATGGGGCATCGAATGGGAAGAATCAGCAGCTGAAGCGTTCCAAAAGAACCATCCGGACGCCTACGTTACCAACCGTGACGTCAACATTGTTCTCAAGGAAGTCATGGACTCCGAAGATTCAGATATTCAACCTGAAGGAGTTCCACGCAAAGGACAAGTTGAACTCCTTTGTGGTGGACCTCCTTGTCAAGGATTCTCCGTAATGAACTGTTTCACGGAATCCGATGCGTCAAGGTTCAAGAACAGCTTGATCAGTTCCTACTTGTCCTATTGCGACTATTACCGGCCAAAATACTTTATCCTGGAGAATGTCAAGATGTTCGCGGCCTTTAACAAAGGACAAGTCTTGAGGCTATGTATGGGAGCCTTGGTCCGGATGGGTTACCAATGCCAATTTGGAGTCCTTCAAGCCGGACATTATGGAGTACCACAAGATCGAAAACGTGCCATTTTGTTGGCGGCCGCTCCCAATGTCAAGATGCCCAAGTTCCCTCAGCCTTTGCATACTTTCAAGGAGTACTCATTGAACGTCAACATGGACGGAAAGAGTTTTGATGTCCGATCAGAAGGTTGGAGAGTTGCTTCTGCGCCCTATAGGTCCATCACAGTCAGAGATGGAATTTCAGACTTGCCTTTGAATCCCGATACGATGACAAATTCAAGTTCCGATAAAATTGAGGTCGAGTACCGATCCGATCCCAAAGGATCATTCCAAAAGATGGCACGATGGAATAGCAAAATCGGCGAATTTAAAAAGATTATCGAAGATCACGTATCGAAAAAACCAAGTATTTTGGTTATGGAGCGGTTCAAGCACATCCCCAAGACCTTTGGAGCGGACTGGAGGGACTTGCCCAACATCTCCGTCAAGTTACCGGATGGGACAACAACCCACGTGTTGCAGTACCCCTACAACACCAAGCGAGACGACAAGGTTCGACCAGCGGTTTGTCATTGCTTGACCGGTCCTAAGCAAGCTTGCTACGAAGAGGATCGCCAAGAAAACACCTTGGTTCCCTATGCCTTGTCACATACTGGAAGTCGACACAATGATTGGTCCGGATTGTATGGTCGCATTCACTATGAATCTTACTTCAGTACCATCATTTGCAATGTCCATCCGGATTCCAAACAAGGACGCGTTTTACATCCCACTGAACCCCGGATTGTGTCTATTAGAGAATGTGCAAGAGCTCAAGGATTTCGTGATTCCGATCAGTTTTATGGCAGTGTACAAGACAAGTACAGACAAATTGGCAATGCTGTTCCGCCACCTATTGGACGAGCTTTGGGAATTTCCATCCTGGAAGCCTATGATAATCGTAAATGATTTTGATTCAAATCGAAAATACATTCGTATTTTGTTTACTATCTTATAGCATCAGTATTATTTCAAGTTAAAAAGTCATTTTTACTGTGTTTACTTTTAGTTTAGTAGTATCGTGTATTTCGACTTTCGAAGTGTAGAGAATAAAAGTTAGGTACATAAAAGTTTGCTATTGGCACCAGATTTGGCCTGTTTCCATGCAGTCCTTAAAGAAGTGCCCGGGTTGTCCACAGTTGTAGCATTTCTTACCACATGCGGGTTTATCACAATTACGTGCCATATGACCAATTGTGTTACATTTATAACACAACATTTTAGAGTTGGCTCCAGCAGTTTCTGTGCATTCCTTGGACAAGTGTCCGGGTTGTCCACAGTTGTAGCATTTCATACCACTAGCTTTGTCCGGACATTCCCGGGAAAAGTGTCCGACTTTTCCGCAATTGTAACAAGACAATCCGGACGGTTGTTTATGGACTTTGGGTTCGGTACATTCTCGGGAAAAATGTCCGGGTTTTCCACAATTGAAGCAATCGCCACCTCCGCCGCCACCGCCTTCGGCCTTGTCCGGACATTCGCGGGACATGTGTCCGGTTTTACCGCAACCGTAACACTCGGTAGAACTCAAATCCATTTTGGGTCTTTTGTTGGCCCAAAATTCTTCTTCTTCGGCATCCTCGTAACCGTTGTCTTCGGCTTTGCGTTTCTTGTCGCCACTGCCGGATTCTTGAGTGGCATTCTTGTAATATTGCAAAACTTCTTGAATTGAAACTTCACATTTCTGGTCTTTTTCGGGAGGTGAGAATTTGATTTCTTGACAAAATCGTTCGACGAGTTTATCGGAGTAGTTGAGGCTTTTCAAATGATGAAAAACCAACAATTCGGGAGTTAAAACTGCAGTAGAAGGCATTTTTGATTTTTTGATGCTTCTGACTCTGAGTTGCAGTGAAAGGTGAAACTGATTTGTTTTGTTTTGATTCTCAGCTATACACGTGTTTAGCGGAAGGTTTTGTTTTGGATCACGCAACCTTTCAGTGATCCGTTATGCGTTGCGTTGTCATAACTTTGCCAAGAAGTCAACAGGCTGCTCCAAGCCACCAAGATAGGGTTGATACACCGGTTTTAACCGGTCGAGGAAAACCGGTTATTTTGGCCAATTTTCAATAACCGAAAACCGGTTTTTTGAAAACGAAAAACCGGTTATTTTCTATTAGTAAAA
>LT728057.1:0-11026 GCA_900157175.1 Oithona nana
TAAAAATGCCCAAAAATGGTCCATTTTGGCGAGTTTTTGAAAACCTGAAGCTTGCAGTCAAAGAGTGTTACCAGACTGGTCAATTTTAATTGGACAAAACTTTATTGAAAATGCCATAATCAAAAAATTAAAATGCGACATTTCTGGTGATTTTAATGAACTGATATGTCTGAAATCGATGCTTTCAAAGCCAAATAATGCTGCTGCCCATATCTCATGCCATGACAATGGCTAATGATTTATGGTCACAGAGTAGAAAGTGAGACCTCAATGTGTACAGCAGCTCCTGTCCGTCGTTTTTTATGTCCTGCTCCCGAATTAAACTAGCAAGCTTAATGGCGCTTCAGATTAACAAAGCAGCAGTTTTTTATACCATTTGATTGATTGGCTTAAGTATTTAATTAGGGCTTAAAAACATTCAAATTACCACGCAAGTCGTGAAAGTTTCTACGGGGAATTAGGGTTCGAAATCTAACGTAATCGCGCGTCGCACTTTACTCGTTTTGATTCCTTTTAAAACCCTGAGGCATTGAAAAATTCGTTATTAATCACTACTAGGATTTTGACCAATCATTTATTTTTTTTTCAGGCCCCATACTGTGTCACATTTTCTACATTCCGAAGGTCTTGGAAGTCATTAGGTAAAAGTGAAAAAGTTTGTTTGTTTCGTCTTAAGGCTGAATTTGGCAGCAGCAGAAGTCATTGAGTTCTAAGATTTGTAAAAAAGAGACCCATACCCACTTGACGTAGAACTCTTGAGTTTTACAACTGATAGAGAGGTGCTTTAAACCAAGGGGCATAAAAATGAGGTTCTTCAAAGGTTCATCAAAAGTTCAAGTTCTTTAAAAAGGACTTGGAATGCATGTACCTTGGCAATTGGTATTTAGAGAGCTAAGATTGATGATCATCTTGCACAAGTCCCCAACTCGGTCTCTCAACTCCCAAGTCTGTCCCCCCCCCAAAAAAGACATTCTCGTGCTAGAGATTTTTTGATAACTCAACATGATTGACAATTGGCCAAATATCTCCAACAACCTTAGCAAATACCTCAATTCTCAAGGAGAGGTACTATGTCCAACAAACATTCTTTCTTCAAGTAGACAACTTTCAAAAAGTGCCAATTTTACAAGCTTTTTTGTTCCCTGGTCAATCATTTGGTCTTCTCCTCGTTCAATTAAGTCATTAAGTGGGTAGATATCTTGGTATAGTGGTCCAAAGTCTTAAAGTGACCTACTCTAACATCTCTCTTCTCTCCTATGCGTGACTAATCTCAAAGCATAACGCTGGCTCCCGCTAAAATACATAACCCATAAAAGTTCAGGGAAAAAAAATAAACTGGTCACTTTTCAGAAAAACTCTCGAGTAATTATCAGTAAAGAAGATAAAGAACTTTTTCTGCTACTGCTCATTTGCATGATTATCTGTAGTAAAAAGTGTCTTTTGTGATGAAATTGAATTGTTATACTGCAGATTAGATAGGGTCAAGCAAAGCAAAAAAAAATTGGGGTCTCTCCATCAATTCTGAGGATTTTTCCAAACCTCCTTTAGATACTTCATTGAAATTCCATTTTCTAAGAAAATTCCAATCTTTAGTTTGGGACCTCACATCAAGTATCACTAATCTAGACTTTTTGTACACTTCTTGAATAGTAGGACTTGAAGTATTTCTTTCCTTTGTTGCGCAGTTTTTCTACTTGTGTGTCCGCAATCATTGAAGTGTGAGAATCCTGTGCTAAGTAGAGATGTAAATCAGCAGAAAAACTTGGAATACTATTGACCATAGGGTCGTTAAAATCACTGTACAGCTGAGCTGCTGAGGATATCCTACTGAGAGTATATCCGGTCAGTCAGCAGGCTTTACAAAAGAGTTCTTTTCAAAAGAGAACAAACACCAAATGCGTGAAAAAAGTTAGGTATAGGTAGGTACCTAAACCTACCTAGATGGAGTTTTACTCTTCAAGCTCATCAGTCTTTGCTACCTGTCAAATGAGTCTCCCTTCTCCTTGCTTCAAAGGCAAATTTTTACACCAAAACTTTTTCATTGATCATCTCAAATGTCAAAAGAAAAGATGAACTTTAAAAGGAGAGGTACACAGTCTGACTTTTTCTTCCGCGTCTTGGCATTTTGAAACCGCATTTATTTCTTGAATGGGATTTGCATAACTACTTCTTGATTGCTTTGAAATATGGTTCAACTGATATGGTTCAACCTTTGAGAACCTTTTTGAGCCTTTGAACCTTATTTGGTCCCTTGAAAACCTTATTCCAGTATTTGATAAGGTTTTTTGAGTAGGAAAATATAGATTTTGAAATCCAGTTTTTTATCAATGTCATATCTGTTGATGCCTAGGTCTGTATGTATATGTTGTATCAAGCTGTGAGATCGTGTCAAAGATGTTTTCTAGGGCTGAACAAAATCAGCATCTGTATATTTTTGTAAGGCTCCACCCAACTCTTCAATACTACTGCTTGCTTTGCTTCTTCTTTTGTTCTTTTCAGACTTTTCCAGAACACTAATGACTCACACTACTGTGTAGAGTCAGGAAACCTTGATTAAAAACCAAATAAAAATCTGCATATCTCTATGAAATATCTTAGGGTATTTTTCGAGGTAGGCATCTATGATTGGTTAGAGCCTTCTTTTTTTTTATCAAACTCATTAGTGAGTCGACACAATTAACGGTTCTAATTTTGCTGCTCCTGCCGTGAAAATCGTGCCTATATTTAGTACTCAGCATGACTGAGATTGTAGAACATGCCCTAAAAAAGTTTTCCAAGTCTTCCAAGATTGACGGCCATACAAAATCGGATATAGACTTACCAACAAATGAACCACAAAAACCTTTTCAATTTTTCAAACCCAAAAGAAGTTTCATTTTAAAAAGATTTTAATTTTAGCCTCTTGAAAAAAAATTGAAATTCAATTTTTAAGTAAGATAATCATCAAAAAATTGATTCTTCGTGCTTGAACCATTATCATTACTACAGGTTTTTCTGTAAACAAGCATAGTTGCTGGTCTGGAAGAGGGCAAATGACCGCTATTTGTCATTTTTGCCTATAGCAACCAAAAAAATGGTTTTAAAATGCATTTGGTCAACTCATTTTGAATAGTTTAAGTCAAGAGTTAGAGGACCACCCTGTTCGTTTTAGAGGAACTTGCACATTTGATACGCTTGGTCAAATTGGTCAAATGCTCAACTTGGTTGCTGATGGTCCAAAAAATCCAGGTCAAAATGAAGACGAGAATTTAGTGCTAGAAATGTCGAATTTTCACTTTTCCTACACCAATAACTCTTGCATTTCCAACATTTATTGTCACTTTGGAATGTATTTCTTTGAATAGAGAGTGAAACCTTGATGAACTTGTAAAGGTTTTTTTCACCACAATCAAAAAAGTACAAGAAGCTCAAGTATCATTTCAAGTAGAGATGAAAAGAAGCCTCTAGATGGAATTTCCTCTCAAAAAAGCATCTCACAACATTTCTTAACTCCAGTGCAATTTCCTTTTCTGATGCTTATCTTTTGATGTCTCTTTTCCGTTTTTTTCACCCTGTACTCTAATGTTTACCCTTCAGAAAATAGCCAAGCAATGTTTCATTTTCAAACTTGGAAAAATCTGCAACCCCTACAATTCTCTAATTGTCCTATCTCGAAAAGACCCTTGAATTTATGGACCCTCAATGAATTTTGGGTAACAAATGGGTCTCAGAAGGCAGCAAAAATGCTGATTTCGATCTTTTTTGGGGGGATCTAGTGGCATCAGGTCAAGAGAATTTAGCCATGCATGTCAAAACAGAAGACTTAGGATGTTGTTGCTTGATAGATAGGCGTCATAAAATCCCACCCTGTTGGAAATGTCACGCAAGAGCTGGTGACAACAAGACATAAACTCACTTTTTGACACATCACAGCAGGTCTAAGATTATGCTTCTCATGACCCTAAAATTACAGGGGTAGTATAATCTAGGGGACCAATGCAGAGCCTGAATAAATGTGTCTGAATTGAGTTTTGTTCACAGATTTCGAAAACAAAGGAAGACTCATCTCCCTTTTGAAACAAAATCCTCTCAGCTCTGCCTTATGATTATCGGCACGTTCCTTTGTGTCTAACTCTTTACCAAGCACAGGAAGATATGGCTTCCTCTAAATAAAGATCCCCTCTTTTCTCAGGGTTTTATAACTATCAATAAAAAAGACCTTTGAGTTGCCTTAGTAACTTGGAAAACCTATAGAAGCCCTTCAGAGGCCCTTTTGAAACCTAATAAGAAGGTACAGGGTTATTTTTGCCGGTCAACAATTTTCTTACTTTAAATCATTTTCACTAGAGAGCAAAAAACTGCTAGACTAACTTCAAATATGTATACCTGAGCAAAATTGAGATTTTTCTTCAAATAAAGAGGTGTTGCCAAAAAGACCATTCGTCATGGGCAGTTTTTTGGAAGAGGTAGTAGCTGTAATAATACAGGGTGTCCAAGAAAAACTTAGCATAGGTTAATGTATGCAACACTTCATTAAAGTCAAATAATGGGACTACTGAAGTCTTCATAAACATCCTAGAGGTGGCTTAGGGGTCATCATCAAAAATTCCACTAATAGTTTACTTTGTAGCCATTTTTGGTCATTTTAAAGCATGTGCTGCAAAAATTGAAATTCTGCTGCAGCCAAATGTGTCATTTTTGAAAGTTCTCCTCGTGGATCTTGAGTTTTAGAAAATCTAGGCACGTTTTTCTAGCCTGTCTCTGTCCTTATGTAGGCATAATGGATCAAGGACTTTTGGAGAGAGGTCAGGATAGGTCCTAAGACTAATTTGTACCTCATGAAATGTTTTGACAGTGCCCTTAATTTTCTTAGGCGTGGTAATGAAGGTCTGTTTTTTAGCCTTAAAGCAAGCACCATCAAGTTTCCTCTGGGCTGCTGGGACACCCAATATGGGCAGCTAGAAGCTAGAGCAGCACCACAGAGGAGAGAGGCACTGACCCTCTCATTATTATGATAAGCTTCTCTTCGTAGAAATCGCGTGACAACTCACAGTAGACTCATTCACCAAAAAAAACGCGCTAGCTCAAATGCACGCGCGTTCACCCTTTGCTAAACCTCAATTTTTAAACTTGCAAAAATTTTCAAATTCTACATTGGTATACATTTTACAGGGTGCACGGTGTTTGAAAAACACAGAAAAAGTCTCATTAAACAATTCGAACGAAGCGAGCTACGTTTACATTTTGAGTGGACAAAAGTTAATTAATAATGCCAAAAATGGTCCATTTTGGCGACTTTTTGAATACCTGAAGCTTGCAAAACTTAAATGCGACATTTTGAGTAATTTTTAAACATTGTGAGGGTGCTATACCATAACTTTTACTAAAAGAATCATCAATGGTATCAAAAATGGTAAAATTTCAAATTGCTTTTAGAACATATCATGAAACAAGTTGAAGATCACAAAAATGAATAGTTCAATCACTAAATCAGCAATTATCTAGATAAGTAGAGGTATTATTCAGGGGAGGTAAACCAACAGCAAAAAGTATGTCTTTAGATATGGTCCATAGAATTTATGATATGGCATGCTGCCTTACTAATAAATGATGACCATTTGTAAACAAAACAGCCAGCAATTAAGTTCCACTCTCTCTTACTTTGAAAAAGTCATTTGTTAATGAGTATGATAGAGATCATTAAAAACCTACCAGATCTTGTGCTGAGATGTCAGCTCCGTTCATGATCAATGCTGAGACAGTGTCTGAGTGTCCATTGGTAGCTGCCAAATGTAGGGGAGTTTTACCATCCTGTAAATGTAAAACAAAGCCATAAAAAAACCATCAATGGATTTACTTCTTTTCAAATAATCCTTTAGATTTCCCGTCATGATAACTTGAAGTCTCATCTCAAACGGTTTTTCTCTTTCACTCACCTGGTCTTTATATTTGTGTAATTGTTGACCATGTTCCTCAATAAGCTGAAGAACCCGATCTGTTTGACCTGAGGCACTTGCCTCCAACAATCTCTTGTCTTCAGAATCCATCTCATGCCAAACTGAGTCCCAATCGACCTGGAAAAACACGAATTAATACGTCAGCACCGTTAAACGAGCTCGAGGAGCAGGGATTTCAAATGGGTAAATGGCCTTCTGAATCTTTTAGAAGAACACCAATTTTCTAGCACCATCTTCCTTCATCTTTTTGATTTTTGGATAAGTCTTGACTTGAGTGGGAAAAAAATTTGAAATTGAATTTGAAGGTCTAAAACTGCTGAACACACCATCAAGCATTTGACCTGGAAAACACAAATTAATCCGTCAAAGCTGTTAACGGAGCATTTGAGGAAATGGCATTTTTCAAAAGATGATGCTCTTTTGCCTGTCATTTTCTCAACTCTTGCTTCAGCCTCTACCTTCCTTGCTGCTGCCAAAGTGCATCTTCTAGAGTTCCAAAGCAGGTGTGGATTGCATTTCCACCTTTTGATGATGGATGAAAATTTCCAAATCTTTCCACCCTCACTGGTCCCTCCTCCTATTTTCAAGATTTTCTTGATAACTTTCAACAAATCTGATTTTATGGATGCAAAAACAGGGGTTTTTTTAAAGTCCAAAAGGTCATGGCACTTTTGAGTTTTCTCAGCACGTGCTTTGCTATTCCTGATTGCCATCTACCTTTGGATGGGATTTATGCCAAATTTTAATCAGCACTCTGCTAATGTGTCTTGAAGAGTCATTGGGCAATTTGCATATTTATGAGCTTTGAAGCATTCCAATTGTGAGCAAACATGTTTGTGGTTGCCTACCTCACTGTACTTAGAAGCAGAAAGTTTTCAATGACGTTGCTAGTTAGCATTTGAGATTATAACGAGGCATAAAATGGCTAATTAGCCACACTGAAAGACAAATATTGACTGCTCATCATCGTTCAAATACTTGGCAAAAAATCACAATGACTTGGCTCTTTTTGACCCACCTTTTCAATAGGTGTATAAGTTTTCTGCTTAGGATGAACAATTATTTGTGGACCAGTAGATTTGTTATGAATAAATTGGTTGAAGCTCCATTTTTTATAGGCATGACTGTAAAGTACTGATGATGAAGTTGTTCTTTATGGAGCAAAAAATAGTTGGGTCCTACCATGAAATTACAGACCACATGCTATTTTCTTCTTTTGAAAATCAGATATCCCTATTGTAGTCAGCAAGAATATTCGTTTTTTTTAGTAGGGGACATCTAAGGAATTTCTTGAAAAAGTCAGTCAACTGAAAAGCTAGACAAAAGAGCCTCAACAGATTTCAGCTTCAATAAGCAACCAAACAGATTTGTGGCCAAATACACAAGTATGTGTGTTATGAAAACACTTTTGGTTCTCTAACTTTCCAAATTGTTTTATGTTGTCTTAAACTTAGACATAATAGTTTCATATGTACCAAAAAACATTAATTTGATTGGAATTCCTCATTCATGAATGAAGTTTGAGACGCTGAAGGTTAAAGACCTGATTGACATTGTTTTTGCCCTAAGCTTGACATTTCAAAGATCAAATTCCTCTAGTCTAACCCTACTGTCACTTGAAGTAGTAAAACAGCAAGAGGTTTCCAGATGAGGAAAAACATCTCTACAGGTTTTTGCTCAAGTATCCAACAGACTCAACAGAGAGCAAAAATTGAGAGAAGCCAAGAGAAAGAGGCCGCTTTTAAAGTGCATTTTTACTTGGTGTCCCAACAAAATTGTACTTTGAAAAAAATAACCCCAAAAACTTTCCCTTTCATTTGAGTAGTTCTTTGATCAAAATCTTTCTGCACATTGAAGGTTTTATGATATTACAAAACATGTCAAGATTTCAAATGGGTTGAAACAGCAAATTGCTTATGTAAAATAAGGATGATGACTATCCTATCATCATGAAGTACCAAAGTAGTCACAAAGAAGGAGTTTTCAAAGATTGCTGGCCAGCAACCTAAATGAGGTTTCACCCTTCATAAGGCACACAAGAGTCTATCAAGATTTTTTACACAGCACAGAATGGACTTGACATCTTAAAAAAGATCACAAAAACCATAAAAATGCTAAGTCTCACATTGTTCATCTGATGAGATTGAAGAAAACTATTTCAACAATTATGAAATACAATTTCTAAGATTTTTTTATTGTCTTGTGTGTCCCTAGATACTCATCAAGACAGGAGGCAATTGGAAATTTTTTTTGATCATCATCCTGTGAAGTCCAAATATTTTGGAGTCAACTGTCATCAAAAGTCTTAGCATCCAATTATTTGGGCAAAATGATGATATCAGTTGAGATGGGACGTCATGTGCTGAAGCATCAGGTCAAAATAATGATGATTGACCTGAATTTTCTCTACAGAGTAGTGCTGAGCTTCCAACCTTCATAACTGTGACCAACTCCTCCCACTAACCATGATTCATTGCCTATCAATCATTAACTCGGAATTTTCACTCAAAATTATTGCTGTTAACTGATTTACAAGACTTTGCTGAATGCCAAGTAGATTTGTAATCAATAATTCTGAGGGACTCTTGTCCAGTGTGATATCCAAGTGAGCAATTTTCAGATTATTCTTTTACCGAAAAATACAACAAAGGTGGCTCAGATTTCATCAGAGGTGATGGTTGCATTGAAAATTGTTCAGCTTTTTATGACATCACGTGTTAAATGCTTGTAAAGAAAAAGTTGGAATATGATATGATGAATCTTTATTACATGTAGTACGCAACTCTTTTATTTCCTTTTATAGTGAATCTTGAAGCCGACTCTAATGAATAAGCATCAAGTTTTGTACGCTAACTTTCACCTTTAAAAAAATAATAATTTTGCATGGAATGTCACTGATCAATCAGGCATATACAAAAGTTCACACCCAATTCAGTTGGAAGCGTGTTAGGTCACGCCTAACCTAACACAATTTAGGGTCATACATTTTTTTGCAAAAACCTTCTAAACTACGAAAAAATAACAATTACATTCCAACTCTTGGTTTGTATGCAAATAAGTTAGGTTCTAACCTATCCAAATCTCCAGTCTTGTTGAAATCTACCCTAGGGTTCAAGAGTTAAACTGGATCTTCATAAGGGCATCAAGATGATGCATATTATTCCCATCCCATTCCTTCACCTCCTTTTTGCCAACTGTACAAGGCAAGTAGTAAACAGTATATTAATTTGAATCATTTGAAATTCAAATGAGGCAGGGCTTTTTGCTCTTCATGCATTGTCAATTTGTGCTGAGAAATTGCCTCAGCTCTTGCTTGGGGTCATCTGCAAGTCTGATTTTCGAGACAAATTTTCAAGTAAGCTGGAGACTTGTATGGGTGGTGAACCTGTCATTTTGTTATAGGAAATTAATGCCCCCTTCACACTTTGGAACTGCATCAAAATGCTACCTTCAATAATAATACAACAGGAAAGAAAGGGTAAGAAACTTTCTACTGGATGGTACAATCTCAATTGACCTTTATACATAATTCAAGACTATTTTTGTAGATCAAAGCATGAAATCGTGTCATAACTCAAGAGACATGGACTTTTGAAATTGGTCCTAATTTCATTGAACATTTGAACTCAATTTTGTCAATTTATGAAAGTAAAAGATTTATGGGTCAAAGGAATTAGAGTTAGGTAAAGGTTAGGTGTCTAGACAAACATCTTAAAAATATCGAAATTTTCTGAAAGAAAGAAATGGTCATGTTGTCTGGGATACAGATAAAAGTCCATGTTTTTTATCATTCCAAAAGATAAAGAGTCAAAAAAGCTCGGTCACATTTCTACTAATGGAGAATGCATGTTTTATCGCGGATCGTAAAAAACTCTAGAGGCAGAGGCGGCAATAGCAGTGTCAACTTTATTGGAGAGGAACCTTGACATCAACTTGACACTTCCAAGATATCTTGTATCTAAGCAACAAGTCTGTAGTCTAATTAACACTTTTTTGCGATGCATCCTCTTTTCAAACCTCTCAAATATGTGCAAAATTCAAAATTTTGATCCCAAAAACTTCCTGAATTTTTATCAAACACTCACAAAATCTAATTTACAATACACAATTAGAGGTATTGTAATTAACTAAAATTACAAAAGTAGCAAAATTAGAAAAAAATATCTAAACTGAATAACAAAGTCAAAAAATCAAAACAAAGAAAAATCGGACTACATAAGATAGGAAAACATCTTAGATTTCACGTCAAAACTTATCCAAATCTTGAAAAAAAGCTATGAAATCCCATGAAATACCAAAATTAACAAAAAACTAAAAATCTTACCTTGAAAAATGGTGTTGATTTTCCACAAAATCCGCACAAAGATCACTTGAAATCGAATCAAAACACTTTGTTGAGGAGATGTTAACGCACGTACTACACTGTGTCGCTCAAGCCAACTGAGACATGAATTACGCGTGCGCGTATACATGCAAGAAGAGACATAGGTAAAGAGGGCGCGCACCTGGTTCCATCCAGCGTCCACCAGCACCTCAATCTACGCCTTGCATGTGAAGTTTTCGCCTTTGGCACACTGGTTCGCCGGTTAAAAAAGGGCCAGCACTGCTCGCGAGATGGCGTTTTCTACAGCAACCAAAAAACTGAGAGAGCAGCAACAGGTGACTTTTCTCACACACTGAGACCTCTCCTGCCCATCGCCCGCCTTCTTCTACTGCTCAGTATTATACTCAGCCCCAAATTCGTTGTTGAACCTGAAAGAGCGACGCTCTTTGGGGATGAGATTTATGGGGCAGTAGAAAAACGAGAAAGAAGAACTTGACCAAGACTCATTAAGTTATTTTGTGGGGAAATTGGGGGTGGGGTTGTGGGGCGGGACAAGCAACACGTGACAATTTGAGGTTACTTTTTGTTCCATTTTGGAGTTAGGGTTGAGCAACTGCAAAGTGCATTTTGTGGTTAAAAAGTTTGAAAATTTTCAAACTATAAGCGCGAGCAAAGGTTACAATTTTACAAATCTAAGAATTTTACAAATCTAAGAATTTTACAAATCTAAGAATTTTACAAATCTAAGAATTTTACAAATCTAAGA
>LT728057.1:20500-36773 GCA_900157175.1 Oithona nana
TTTTGAGGTCATTTTTGAGGTCACAAAACACTTTAAAATACTCTAAACCTTTCAAAAGTGTCAAATCCACCTTTTCGGAAAACGACCTCGAATGACCTCGGAGGCCATAGAGGTCAATTATTTGAGGACCTCAAATTGAGGTCATAATGAGGTCACAAAACACTTTGAAATAGTCTAAACCTTTCAAAAGTGTCAAATCCACCTTTTCGAAAAACGGCCTCGAATGATCTCGGAGGTCAATTATTTTTCAAAATTCTTAGATTTTCAAAAATCTCAGATTTTCAAATTTTTTTTACAAAAATCAACCTTATAGCACAGTGTGTAAACCACTGCCATCACCACCCACGAAGATTTTTATGCGTAATATTTTGGGGGCATTAGTATTCTAAGCAAAGACTTTTCTGCTTTCTATGGTAGAATTGGAAAGCAAGTCGACGCAAATTACCCAAGAACATTGCAACAACCCATTTTGACGCACTGAAAAATGAAAATCCCACAAAGAAGAAGAGCCAAGAAAATTAAGGCCAATTTTGCTTACTTTTTCTTCTTTGAAGCTGAAGATGACAATTCTTTGACACACAAATCCTTTTTATGATTACTTTTGGGAAAACGAAAATACAAAATCCATTTTGGTTAACTTGGAAAAATCCGCTAAATCGAGATTTTCCGCTATTCACAATTAAGCTATATCGAGAGTCGACTGATTTTGTCGTATTTGATTTTTTAGCGATAAATTAGTGATGTTCAATATAAGATTCTTTGTTCTGTCCTACCTTCGAATTTTAGTAGAAGATCTGCTGTTTCTTGATTCTTTAATCCCTTTTTCAAGTAACTAAAAACTGGAGAGCCACGCATTCGGATTCCGGATCTTCACGGTAGAGTCATCACGCTGCCTTCACTTTCGTTTGGTCCTACAGCTGCACCTTATCAGGCTTCAAAATCTTCTTTGGTTAGCATTGCTCAAATTTGTAATCATGGCAGGTGGAGAAGTTCCGACTATTCTGGCAACGTTAACTTGTCGGACCAGCTCCGATCCTCAAGCTCGAAAAATCTAAAATCTTCGGTTCAATGTTAGTGGCAGCCTTGAATTCCTTGCATTTTCATTTCGGGGCAAGCCACTAGGGCATCGCAGATTTTACCTTTTTTCGGAAATTCGATTTATATCCTCGGCCCATTCCAGCAGCCTTTTTGGATTCCATCAACCTGGAGGCTGTCGTGGACCTTCTGTTCAGTCCCTCTCCCTGCAAAGTACGAATTGACTTTGTATTTTTTGATCGACAAAAATAGCGAAAACATACTTCTTGGTCATTTTCATTCACTCCGGACTGAACCAAAACTGCTCACGCTGAAATTTTGCCGAGTATTCTTCGTGTCGTTTCCATTTAAATGAACTGTAATCATCCCATGGATCTGTCGAAATAACTAAAGGTTTAGCCTCACTGGCGACTTTGAATGTATCAACAGCGCGGCCCCTCAGAGACGGGACTTTTGTATCCTTGAGGTTTTTTGGGAGCCTGGGCAGTGGGCACTACCCTCCAAACCCGATCGCCCATCCATATGGGCAGTGTGAGATACAGGCTTGCTTGATTTTACTTTTGGGACCATGGTTTGGGGTGTTGGACAACTCTGGATGGACCCGCAGAACCAGGAACTGCTGTCTTCTTGGTGCAGCACTTTCAATTTTTACCAAAAGTGGCTCAATTTCATCGATATTCCGATGAACTTTAAGCAAAAAGTGCTCCACTTCATCGGTGTTTTCGTCGATTTTACCAAAGCCTTTGCTTCTTCATTGTTGTTTCTAAAAAGGTACTTATTTTTAGTGATAAAACACTTTGAGACTCCTCCTTTTATTTTAGACGATCTTCGTAGATCCGAAGCGAAAATCCGCGATAATTTTTCCTACCTGACCGACCGGTTAACTACACAATGAGGCCGACGGTCGTCAAGATTCCCCAAGCTAGACGGGTCAAGGCAGTCGTAAATGCCTCTGGATCACTTGGTGTCTCTCACTTTTCTTGGCAAAAAGTTTGCCGGGTTTCCAAAATCTTTCACGTTTCAGTTTTACAAATCACGAGGCAAGTGTGAATTTGAATTCAAACTGAGATTTGTGAGAGCTGATGTTGAATGTTGAGTGCGTTCCGCGAGTTCCACACAGCACAGCGCGGACTCAGCACACCTTTTCAGATTTACAAAGGTTTAGCGACTACCTCTTGAAATGTTGCGCTTAGAAACAATAACTTCTAAAGCAATCCACATCCAGCCTCGAATTCCAGTTGAATACAAGTTACAATCAAAGGAACGAAGATTAATATACCTGCTGCATTGGATTCCTTCTTCATCTGTATGACGTCCACACGGCTCACAGGTTGTCACCGAACCAGATTGAATGAAATCTGGAGATTGTGCATTGTTCGAGTTTGCAATCATTGTTGGTGGACCAGTGCACATTTTAGTTCACTTTGGGCCTTTGGGTTTGCAGAGATGTAATTTTATCCTCAGCACATTCTTGGCTGCTCCATTGATTGGATGACAACAACTTCCAAGGAAATATGGAAAATGCCTACCTTTAGGACGAGTCATTTGCTTCTGAATGCTAAGCACATTGTAGGAAAGTAGTCTGTAACTTCCATTCCAGATTCATTGGCTCACCTTGCAGGTCTCTTCCCAGTCAACACGAGTCACTCCACAATCCAAAATATATGCAAGGCACCTAGCTCGGTAGATTTGAGAGAGGCCAGTAACAACGACCATTGTGTCTAGTAAAAACGTCCATCCACGAGTGTAGGCGGTCAAGTTAAAATAACTCGAATACACAAGTGTACACAAGTAGCCAAAGTTGGACTCTCAACAACAATGGCCCCTGTCCAAGATCCCCGATAGAACATGGAGGATCACCAGGCTATCTACCCCCTTTCAAACCACCCTAGTCAAACAAGCAGCTGTCCAGTGTCCAAGACTCCACGTTCGCTTTTCTTCTGATCAAAGGCATTTTCGTCGACCACAGTTCAACTGGATTACTTGAAAATGAAAGGGTACAGCGTCTAAATTTTAAAAAGGAAAACATTTTTAAATTCATCGGGTCGTTCAGATTTTTTTATAAAACTTACGTTTTTTTTGCCCAAGGTCATGATGAAAACGATTCGATCTTAAAAACGTTTGTCGGTTAATCGAGTTTGAAGAATTCAAACTGTTCCGGACTCCTCCACTGACTGCGACTCAGTGAGTGAAATGACTCCTAAACTTGTCTCAGTGCGAGTGAGCGGAGCGGCCTGCGTAGAGCATTTCACTCAGCAAGGCAGCGCGCGCCTTTGCCCAAAAGAAAACCGAAAAAGTAAGTTTAAGGCTTATTTTATAATATTCAAAACTACAATTTAGAGAAATTTTTAAAAGTTACAAAGAAAACCTTTTGAAAAGGTACTTGAGAATTGTTCAATGTCCTTTTTTAGGAAATAGAAAATGGAAAGTATGTATTTTATCCGTAGTATAGTATTGACTTTAATTTCGATCTGATTTTGAGTTAATTCAGCGAGTTTTGGGCCGGACGCCAACTCAGCAAACCTTTCGAGATTAACGCAGGTTTGGTCACTGACTCTTGTAATGTTGCGCTTGCGTTTAAAATCAGCGTAAGAATTTTTAAAAGCAATCAAGCAAAATCTAAATTACCTTCAGATTTCAGAGGTTCAGATTGATAAAGAAAAAGTGTCGATTTAGAAAAAAACAAAGTATATTTTCATATCACAGAAGCAGAGGTGTCAACATCAAGAGTGAGCACGAATTCGGATGATTGTTGTTCTTGGTTTTGGTTGCTATTAGCAGTTCCAGCACTACCAATCGGTAGATTGACCCAACCATCTGACAGAATAACAGTTTCGCCTAAACTCAAAGTAGAAGCAGTACTGTAGATTTCAGAAGGAGTAGCCAACTGCAAAGTACTGTTGCTGGCATTGTCATCATCTTCTTGTTGGATGTTCTTTGGGGCTTCTACTCTAACTTCTTTGACAAATGTATATTCAGTCAGAGCATTGTCAGTTTCCGTACTTGGGGTTGGGATACTATAGAAATTATCTGATTCTACCAAGGCACTAGCACCTAATGTGTCAATGGGTTCAGCATTTGAAATTGTGATTGATTCAGTGTCTTCCTTCAAGTTCTTGTACCTGAAATGTCAAAAGTTGAATCAAATATGTCATGATTATCACAAGAGTTTGCATCAAAACATACCTAAAACTTTGAGATTGGATAGAATCTCTTTTGTTTTTAGCTGATGAGGCTTGAAATGAGGTTTCTGCCTGGTTCTCAATGGTTTTGGGTACTTCAACCTCAAGGTTTGCTTCCACTAAAGTTAGTTCTGAAGAGACCATAGATGATGTAGTGGCCAAGTCTTGACTGTGATTTAAGCTTCCATATTCAGATGCCACTTGATGATTGTTGCTGCTACTGGAGTGTCTTTCTGTTTCAATGACCACTGTAGCATAGTCAGGAGGTAATTCCAATTTACCTCTGTCTCTCTGACCTCTAACATTTGCTGATACAGAAGCTTGACTGTTTTGCCTTTCAACTGATTCACCTCTAAATCTTCTAATGCTTTGTCTAAAACTTTGTCTCAAGAACCTGGCTATTCTAGCACCTGTAGCTGTAGAGTAGCTGGGAGGAGGTGTGTATTTGGGAGGAGGATCATTGACTGGTGAAAATCTATCTCCTGAATTGTAATTTGTCAGAACAACTCCATCATTCCTTCTTCTATGCCTCCTTCTGTTGTTTCTCGAGTTAGATGATCTGTTGGCTTGAGTCTCAAATGATGGTCTATACAGTGAGTTGATTCTCTGAAACAAGAAGAAAAATCCATTTAGTCAATTTTCATTCCAAACTGTTTTTTGATCTTACCTCATGCAAAGGTCCATGACCATTTAGGAAATATCTGAAGGATTGAACCACACCAACAAAGGGCACAAGTAATAAAGGCAGCAATTGCATCATGGCACCAATTTCTCTGACCCATGCTGGCATGTACAAATAACCTGCATGAGTAGTCCAATCAAACATTTCTGAAAATCTGCACCATCTGAAGGATACAACACTCAAAATAATCAGTCCCACTGGTGAGATCTGAAAAGGCAAAGAAAGGGTTGAAAAGATGTTAACTTAAACAGTCCAAAGAAAGTTACTTACCACATGCCATGTAAAGGCCAAGAGTGGAACCAACCAAGATGCACAGATGTTGGCTTTGGTAATGAGCACTGTAGCCACTTGCTCACCAGAATATGGTTTGCCTCTAACAACAAAGATAGCACATAGTTGCATCACATAAAGGATCATCATCCACCAACCACAACCAATGGTATAATCAAAGAAATAGACAATAAAAGCACCAAATTCAGTAGCCAATGGGAAACAGAATATTAGACCAAGTAGGCAACTAATGAATATCAAGCTTGATTCAAACTGCATAAAATAATCTGATTTGACGGCAATCAAACCACTGGACACTGTATGAAATATTGCCATCTGTTGAGCCAACCCCATGACAATCATTGTAAAGTAGAAGATCACTACCCAAAATGGTGAGAATAATCTGGGAGTTATGATGGCTGATACAGCTGGTACCAATTCTGTGGCTAGTCTCATGACTTGGTATCCAGAATATTTGTAAGCTTGTCGATCTTCTCTCAGAATTCTGACACCAGCCAGGAATGAAATGTGTTCAGTGCCCACTGGACTTCTTGGAGTCATCTCACTGGCATACCCATCACTCCAGATGTTGTTCAATTGTGGTCTAGAAAGATGACTCAAAGGGTATTCTCTACCATTTCTCAATGGTATTCTGTGGTACTTTTTGGTAAGGAATTCATAAGATTCAGAAGTCTCAAAGGATGAAGCTTGATATTGATAGCCAGAATGACTAATGATGTTGACCATTGTAATACCACAGATACCAGAAAGTATCAAAACCAAGAAAGTCACTAAGATGACAATGGTGGTGTCTCTGAACAGTTTGTGCTTGAATTTGTTGTGTGAAGCTAATTGAGACAAAGTTGCTCCTAGGATGCACCAGGTAAAGAAACATTCTCTTGCAGCACAAATCCATGAATCTCCATTGTAAAGCAAATCTAACCAATGAGTGTTGTGAACCCAATGTTTGAAACTTGCTAATGGTAATAAACCAATGACTTTGATGGCAAAGACAGTGAATCCAACCAACGAGGATATTGAGAAGAGGTAGACCACTTTCCCATAAGATTTCAATCCTTTGCTGAGTCCAATGAAGACGGACATCCAAATGACAATGATATGGAACAGTGTTTGAAACCTCAATTCTCCTGAAAACGTTTGAGGGTAGGTTGGTGATGACCTTAGAAGAACTTGTCCATTGTAGTAATCTGGTATGGATTCTTCTAACTTCCAAGTATTGTTGTAATACATTGAATTTTGACACTGTCTGCCATACTTTGGATTGGGGTAGCAAAATGACCATTTGTATCTATCAAAAGTGGTGATAAAGGAGTCTCTGAAGTAGACAAAGAGCCAAGATATAGCTGCAATATTGTAAACACCATACAATCCTTGAGCAACCATCAAAGCCACACCAATTCCTTGATGAATAGGTGAGATTCTCCACATGTCAATCACTCCAGATCCAAGGTATTGACCCAAAGACACATGGAAAACAAATAATGGAATGCCAAAAAAGATGGAGAGTAGCAGAAATTGTAGGATAAAAGTCACTCCAAAGTCAATGGTGAGAATGGCAAATCTTGAAATACTAAACATGCCCAAAGTGCATGTCAAAGCAGCAAAAACAAAACTCAAGCTATGAGGCCATTGGCGAATCTGAAAAGAAGAGAAATGATGATGAAAATGGTTGGGAATACCACCCAAGCAAAGCTATGTCTAACTGATTATGCTACTTTAGACATTCTGCCAAGCTGGAAAGTATACTTGTTACAACCATAACAAATTGAATTTGTCACTCTTTTTCCTAGCCCTGAGGAGCATATTTAAATAGCTTCTTATGACTAAAGTCATCTGAATTTATGTTTGCCATCAATCAACTTTTAAATAAAATGCATTTTTACAGCTGGCTGAATGATGAATCACTAAAGGAAAATTGCATTTTTACACTCAATGCATCCTATTCATTTCAAGACTTTTGAGAAGTGCTAAACTCATTCATTTCAATGAAAGATAACTTTCTAAAAAAAAAGACCTCAAAAGTTACCTGGCACTTTTCAGCTTCTTCCTCAGGTGTCATTGGTCTGGTCACATTGACTTGATTTTGATTATTTTCATTGGAAATTTGAGTAGATGAAGCAGCTTGCACTGTAGCATCAGTGGTCATTCTTGAACTTCTGTTATGTCTTCTCCTTCTTCTATGTTGCCTACTACTTCTATTAGATCTTGAACGGGAACTCCTTGACCTCCTTGAGCTCTGTGTAGCTGTTATAGTTTCACTGTCTAAAGGATCCGGAGTTGAACTGAAATATGATAAGGTGAAACATAATACTACAGAGTTCACACAGAATCAAAACTGATTTTTTGATGACTTTTGTCTTTTTTTTAATTGTAGTGAAAGTCTCAAGTGAAATCTGCCTGTTGGTCAATTTCCTCGGCAGGATAAGCAACAAGAAGAGGATTTTGCACATGCGTGAAAAATTCAAGTGAATTTCACTGTGTGCAACAATATTTCACAGTTAATTTGAGCAGAACTTTTTAGGGTACAATCTTACCTAGACCTCCTGGATCTTCTTGATCTTTGACTGGTACTTCTGTTACATTCATGGCAATTTTCTTGATGATTTTGATCTGAAGCATTTCTATTATTACTCGGGCATTGAGGGCAAAGTTCGTGTAAGTTACCAGCACCACGTTGAGTAAAAACAGAGTGGGCCTCAACTAAGCCTAGCCTCTGAGGATGGGGCCGCACAGAGGCCATGACCTCAATTCATAATCTGTAAAAGAAACACAAAGCTTTAGTTGTGTTTTGAGTTAGTACATTAGTGGAGAAAATCACACATTGTTTCTTATCATCAAAATTGGTAGGTTATATTCCCGTTACTAAAATTGATGGGACAGTTGATAAAGTCATTTTTGCTTGAAGAGGCAGCAGTTGAACTGTTTCCAAGGCATGCAGCAGGAGAATAGAAACAAGAAAAGAAAGTGACTTGTACGGGACTTTTACCTTAAAAATTCACGGTCAATTTTCAAACCTCAATAAATCTGTCATATCAAAAGTAGACCAACAACAAAATGTTTTCTCACAACACTATCAACATTTTATTTTGTAAATATTCTGGTACATAATTTCCAAACTTTGAAATAATTCTGATTAATACAGTTGGGTGGGCCTAATCATTAAATGTAGGGTGGGCCTATAATAAAAACTCAAAGGTTTCAAAATCCAACTATTTTTTTCAAAAGCCCACCCTGGCCTAGTCCTCAATTAGCAGAGAATTTGTTGTAAATTCTAATGTTATTATTAATTGAATCCTTTTGTAAGTTATAGAAGGGTTTTCACTTTGAGCAGTTTTTGTACTATTGAGTATGATTCTAGAGACACATGTTGCTGAAGCAGAGTGCTATGCTCTGCCTTGCAGTGCTTGCTGCTCTTCTTGAGATGGTGGTTTGAGAGACAGGTGAATTTTCTTTTAAAATTGGTCTCATATAGAAGTTCTGTACAGTTACTTCCTCGTCACGGACTTTTTCCTGCACTCAAAGACTTTATGATCACGATTTTTGCACACTATCTGATGAATTTAGTATAGCACAGCACACAAATGAATTTTCTATTCTTAATTTTCTCCTTTCTGACATGCATAACTTACCAACCTTACTTCCTGAGTGATATAACTAGCAAATCAAAATACCCAACTTCCTAAGCAGGTTTGGAAACATCTAGATGACCAATGGACACATCTTTAGATGAAAGTTTTCCAATTCAAACAACAATTTTTCAGTGAATGAAAGTTCCAAAAAAAAACGTCAGAAGGAGTTGAAAGTTTTGAAAATCTATGAATGCTCAGGATTTTCTTTCCCTCCATTTCCCATTGCTACTCAATAAGTGCTTTTCTAAAGGAAGTTGAAGGTCCGATTCGAATTTAATTGTTTGGTTTTTCGACAACAGGGCTCAACTCTCACTTCCTGTTATTACAAAGAGGTGTTCGCTAGGGAACGAAGACGAGACGCTACCTGCAGAAGCTTCACGACCAATTTTTTCTCAGCAGTGCTGAGAAGAAAAAAAAATTCTTGCCCTGTCACTCGGACTTAATTATGCCGGTAAAAGAAAGGTTCCACCTGGACTAAAACAAGTTCATTGTGGTTATAGAAGCTGGACACAACACTTTGATCATCGTGGTTATGTTGGTTTTTAAAACAGCTGGATGGCATGAATTATGTCTCGAATTTAAGAATTTTTCAGTGAATTTTAACTACAGTATAGTATAATCCTGATTTATTTATTTTGTGAGAGGTACCTAGTAGGGGCGGAACGGGCCTAACTCGCTTTTTAGGCTCGAAGCTCGAATTTTTTAATCGAGCCTAGGCTCGAGCTCGGCCCGAGTTTGAAAAAAATAGGCCCGGGCTTGAAAAAAAGCTCGAGTGTACCACAAGGTTGAATTTTAGAGACACTTATTTTGGTGGTCTCTGGAATTTTCCACTAAAGTATTTACGATTTGCTAAAGTTTTCTCAATTTTAGGTACAACAAACATGAATTAGTGTGAAAAGTACCAGCCACGAAAATCGAGGCTCGAGGCTCGAAAAATTTGGGCCCGTTCCGCCCCTAGTACCTAGAACTACAATGTAAAAGGGTTCCTGTACAAAACTGGAAGAATGAAAGTTTGGAAAGTAATTTTTCTTAGCTACTGAAATGGACTCTTTTGTAGTACATATTTCAAAATTGAAACGTAAAATCTTCCCTATCATTTACAATGTGATGTTTGAATTTCATAAAAGCACAAGTGTTTCTTTTGTTATCAGGTTATCAGATCATGTATTTTTTGTATGACTCAAACAATCGAAAACCTTTGATGATAAACAAAATTTCTACATAGGCAAACAAAAACCTTATCAGAATTTTCATTGAACAAGATTCCCCATAAGGAAAGAAAACTGAATTGAAAATGAGAATGAATTATGAGTTCTTACCTGTGATGTTGTCTTGAAAAAAATATTCAGTTTTTCTTGCTGGCCTGAATTGGGGGCAAGGTGACCATGTTTCAGTTCATTCTTCCCTGGATTCTTCACTACTACAGTTAAAGCCAGCAGAACTCACAGAGCTAGGGCACACACTGCTCTGCTCAGCTATACCTCCGCTGCTGCTGCTTGCTGCTGTGAAGGCAACAACTCACAGCTGACTCCCTTCTCAGTAGTCTCACCAGGAAACACTAAAAGGGACGCCATCTAGGTGTGCTGAGCACTGCAGCGAGTCTCAGTGAGAAAATCGCGCTCTGTGAGACTCTTTTTCTCTCAGTCATGATTCGTGATTCATTTTTCAACATTAGTAATCTAAACACTTGTGTTTTTACAGATTGAGGTCAACTTGTAATTGCTTTTCTTTATGCTTTTGTTACTGATACAAGTGTCGAAAATAGGCCTTAAAAAGTCAATATTTGACCCAAATATTGCGATTTTTTTTTTTTTTTTTTGAAAAGATGTTTCAGATGAAACAAAAAGTTGGTAAAGAGTGAACTTTTTAGATCATAATTAAAAATCAGATTTTCTGGGATTTTGATGATTATCTTGAGTATGAGTTTGACTGAGAAGTGAGGAGGTAGGTAAAATGCCTGGTTTTATGAGACGCTGTGCGCTCACTCGCTAAGGAAGAAGAGAGAGTTCAACGCCATCATCTTCTTTAGTATAAAGCCATTCATTGCCTTTGGTATTCACTCATGTCTTCTTTGTTATCTACTAAAAGCCAATAATGCTTCTTCGTATTCTTTATTGCAGAAACATACAATTCTACCACACATTTTTATCATCTTTAACCATGATTGTGATTATTAAAAATTCATTTTCTGGATATGGCACAAAAATAGAGTAAAACAGTTGTAACAGTGCCTAGAACCAAGCCAGAACCAAAGATAGAAGTAATTGAATACACACCAACTTGGAAAAAGATTCCATTTGAGTAAAGGGTGAACAAAGTAATCAGAAAAACATTTCCAAGCAAAGTTTGCACCAATAGGTATACAGTTTTTCCTAGGGCATAGAAAATACCATTGAGTATGTAACCAAAAGTGAATACAGCATAGCATGGAACCAATTGCTTAATGAGGCCAAAAACCAAATCAGGATTGTCTGTGTTCAAAACTTTGCTAAGAATCAAAAACCATCCGGGATAGGTCATGACCCATAGCATCAAAAAAGTTGAGTTGAAGACAAAGCAAGGGAATATCTTTTTGGGAAGGGAGGTTTTGTTTGGCTGACTTAAACCAGATGCTACATCTTGTTTAAGAAGTTCATTTAGTGGTAAAATTGGCAGTAGCAGCCAATTCCAAATGAAAGTGTTGGCCACCCAATATGATCCTTGTTCATTGAGTTGATTCATTGCTCGCAGAACTACAATCAAGTACACAACGTTCCTTACAAGGCATTCTAGTCCGGAAAAGAAGCCAACTTTAGTCCAAGTCTTCAACCAAGTAAAATCAAAACCATTCTTCAGATCTATGAGGAAGAAAAAACATAAATAGATGTTTCACATTCATTTTATATTTGATTCACTTTACCTTGAAAAGAAAAACCAAGTTTCTTCCATGTTATGATCAAGCTTATCAAAAATGTGATAAAGCTGGAACAAATGCTTGAATAAGCAATACCCAATACTTTTAAATCAGCCCAAATGGCAAAGCCATAATCAAATCCGGATGAAGTCACCATTTGAATAGCCAAAATTAGGTAAAGCATTGATTTCCATTCAAGCATGACAAAAACAACCATCAAAATCTTAGATAAGCTTCCAAAAATAAGGCTGACTAATTCAATCCGGATGTATTCAACTGTGGTTTTATGAAGCGTTTCATTTTGTCCCATTATCTTGACTAAGGGACTGGCTGAACTGGAGACAATCACACTGAAGAAAACGTAAACCACTGTCGAAACCATCAAACCAGTCTTGACTTTACCCTTGGTTTGATCAACATCTTTAAGAGTTTGGCCTAAACAGTAGTACAATGGACTCAAAACAGCTTTTTCAATGACATCAACTAAGACTTGGATCCAAACTAATTGGCTAGCAATGTCCAACTGCTCTGTGTCTGGAAACGATCCCAAAATTGACACTCGAAAGGTTTGATAAATGGTTGGAAGAAAGAGTCTGGCAGTTAATGCGAAGTAGAGGCTGTAGTTGAAATCATGGAATGTTGTAAGAACATAACCCCACATGTTCACTTTTGAAACTGACTTGAAAAACTAGTTAAAAAATTGATTGATTTGACACTTTTATTTCATAGAAAACAAGACAAGAGAACAGGAAATAACAACTTCAATTACAGCATTTTGAGCAAGTCTTTTTGCCTGTGAGACATTCTTGGTAGCAATTTTTTAAATTAGAACAATTTTTGATACATTGTGGGTTCATTCTTCCAGCTCTTGTGCCACAAAATTTGGCCAAGTTACAATCAATGCTTCCAAATTGACTCCTGCATTTTCCACAGTCTACAGAGGAACAATGGCTAAAAAAAAAGAAAACATCATATCACAAAAAAAATCAAGAATTTATGAACGTAGTTTTACTATTTTTTAATGACTTACCCATTGACTGAATCAAAGTAAATCGCGACAATAAAAGCCAAAATCAGGAGAGCCTAAAATAAGCCAAGAAAAATTATAAATAACTGTTCCAAAAAGAATTGGATAAAAATTGTTTTCAGATTTTAAAAGAACTTACTTTTGGGAATTTCATTTTTAAAACTGTACCTTCACTACAAAGAATTGACTGATGCGTACATGCATTGTGCGTCAACCTTTATAGGTTTAGCACCTTATGTAAACGCAAACCAATGGCAGTACAAAGCTATACGTAAAAATTTAGAATCCTGGCATATTGCGTAACCTTTAACACCATATGATTATCTAAGACAACGTCATTTAGTAAAATCAGAACAAAGAAGAGTTTATTTTCGTATAAAGTTATGACTTATGAGATAGAATATTACATCATAGGATTTTTTCTTGCAATGAAAACAAAAAATATGAGGGTAGTTGCAGTACCAAAGGTTAAACCAATACCAAAGATGGTTGCAACGGAAAATACATTGGTTTCAAACAGTATCCCATTAGAAAAGAGCAAAAATAGGGTGACAATCAGGCAGTTTCCCAGAAGAGCCTTCAAGGCCAGCAAATCAGTGCGACCTAAACCATAAAATACACCATTCAAAACAGTTCCAAAAGTGAAACAAGCATAAAACGGTGCCAAATGACTGATCAAGTCTAAAACCAAGTCAGGATCATCAGCTTTCAAAACGTTGGTTACAAACCAAAACCATCCAGGATAGGTGACACTCCATATGATCAAGGTGATGACCACAAAGATCAAGTAGGGTAAAATCTTGATCCAAAATGGTTTCTGGTTAGAACCATTAATGCTGGAAGCTACATCTTGTTTGATCAAATCACTCAATGGGATGATTGGGATTAGCAACCAGGACCAAATGAAAGTGTTGGCAATCCAGTATGAGCCTTGTTCATTCAATAGATTCATAGCACGCAAAACCACGATTAGGTAGACAGCATTCCTAATAAATGAATCTAATCCAGAAAAGAATCCCACTTTGGTCCAAGTTTTGAGCCATTGAAAGCTGTAATTTTGCTTCAAATCAACCAAATTGAAATTGAGTTTGTTCCAAGTAATAGCAAAACAAATGACAAATACAATCAAACTTGAACAGACACTTGAGTAAGCAATTCCCATCACTTCTAAATCAGCTCCAATGGCCAAACCGTAATCAAATCCAGATGAAGTCACCATTTGAATAACTAAAATCAAGTAAAGCATGGCATTCCATTCCAGCATGACAAATACAACCATCAAAATCTTGGATAAACTGCCAAACACAATGCTGACTAACTCAATCCGGATGTAATCCACTGTAACTTCATGAAGTGTTTCATTTTGTCCCATGATCTTGATTAGAGGCCAAGCTAAAGCTGAGGTCGTGGCACTAAATGCAAAGTAAACCAAGGCAGCTAACAAAATACCAGTTTTGACTTTGTTTTTGGTCTCTTTCATGTCATTCAAGGAGTTTCCAAGGCAAAAATACAGTGGCAACAAAACGCTTTCTTCGATGATTTCTAACAAGACATTGACCCAAGACATTTGGCTGGCAATGTTGATTTGGGAAGCATTTGGTAAAGAGCCTAAGATTGATACACGAAAGGTTTGGTAGATGGTTGGAATAACCAACCTGACAAATAGGGCCAAAAAGAGTCCATAATTGAAGTGTTTCAACGAATCCTTGATTTGTTCCACAATCCCAACAGGCATCCTGAAATTAAATTATAAATGTGGAAAATAATACTTGAGAAAGTACCAACTTTTCTGGTTTGGAAAGTAAAGGTTTAGTTGAACCAAAATCAACATCCTGCTCCTCAGAATAGTTGTATTTCAACAAAGGGATAGCATTTTTGTCATGATCCATATTGAAACATGTAACTGGGGTAATTCCAATGCATTTCTAATCTCTGAACCTCAACAAAGGGTGTAATTTTCATATCATCCCTTTTTGAGTAATACTGAAATGACTAAAGATGTATGACGTATCTATTAACTTAGTAAACTAAACTCATGAATGAAATGAAAAGAGTAAGAACTGAATAAAATGCAATGGTGTTCATATTTCTAATATTGGCTTTGATACAATCCGGATTCCGGATACTCATCCAGTTGGCAAATTGGTTAATTAATAGTTTTTGAAAGAGTCTTCAAAATCAAACAACAGTGATTTGATGATCATTACTGGTCTCATTTAACTCCCTTTCTTGATTGAGAGGATCAGTCTCTGAGACAGCAGTCTTGGACAAAGCTTTTTTGTTTCGGTAGATGTCTTCCATTTCTAGATTTGTCATTGGGTTTGTCTTGTAGTTCAAGGAATGAAAAACCCTGGGCTTATTATCCAATTGGGCTATTTCGGTGTAAGTCAGATAAGCCCCCAGGGTGCCCAAAAGTCCTCCAGAAATGACATCTCGAGGGTGGTGATAATAATCTGACACTCTACTCATGGCAATGAAAAATGCTAGAGCCAAGTAGGAGAACTGCAAAAACGGCCGTAATACTTTCAAGCCCATCAGGATCCATTCAGCCCATATCAGACCTCTCTTGTTTCCCATGTACCTTTCTTTGGTCCTCAACTGACTTAGCCGGCTTTTCAGATAAAGCGCTAGAAATACAGCGGAGAAGAAGGAAAATGAAGAGTGTCCGGATAAAAAAGATTTTCTCGCGTCAATCAATTTCTTTGCCCACTCTTCATAAGATAGATTGAAGTCTGACGGGTTTGAACAGCTTGTACTGAAGTTGAAGTGTGAGTTCCAATCGGTGTCATTGCAGGAGTCTTTATTCATATGGCAAAGACTGAGGAAATGAGGTCTAAATTCTCCAATAGTTACTTTGACCATCTCTGTAATTCCCATAGTAAAGGTAGCCCCAAGAACAAAAGATCCGATGATCCGGTACAGCTCGCAGGCAATGGGATGGATTTTCAGGTCCCGGTAAATCATTGGACAATAGACAAGACCGTGGAATAACTCGACACTGATGAGTGTTACGGCTGCAATTCCTGTCCATATGAACAAGCAGTGCATATTTGGAACTTGCTCATCCACTATGAATGGTTTGTCAATTCCTTGATCTTTACAGTAGAATCCACGAGTATGGGGTTCTTTCTCTAAGATCTTTATGCTGCCTAGGACAGCTAAAGCCACAAAGGCACCAATTTCAATACCCATGCGAACATAGACTTTCTTGTTGTTAGGTGCTGAGTATGAAGCCATTTTCTAGTGTAATTAGTGATTATTCACCACACTCTTATCACACTGTGTACTTTAGATAAACTAAATATTGAGACCCTTGATTTGATAAAAAACTTTTTCTAGGTAAGACTTCGGCCTCAATGGCCTCGGAGGTTTCGCTCGTTCGCTTCGCGGGAACTCGCTCACCTAACCTAACCAAACTTCAATTAACCTAACTGAGCCCTGGAACCTAAGAAAACTCGGGATTATGGCTTAGACCAGGCATGAAAAGTTCCTGGCAATAAATGGGACCGGCATGAAATGGGACGGACATGAACT
>LT728057.1:40179-66044 GCA_900157175.1 Oithona nana
CATTTGAATTTTGGCATTTTTCGCCAATTTTTGTCCTATTAAAACTGACCTGTCTGGTAACAATGTTTGACCGCAAGCTTAAGGTTTTCAAAAACTCGCCAAAATTGACCATTTTTAAATTAACTTTTGTCCACTCAAAATGTAAACGTAGCTCGCTTCGCTCGCAATGTTGAATGGGACTTTTTCTATGATTTTCAAACACCGTGTCTGAGTAGCAAAGAGTTTGCTTTGTTAGTATGTAGTTTTAAAACAAGGTGTTGTTGCTTTGAATTGCATGATTCGCCTTCTTTACTAAAATAGGCGTTGAGTACAAATAGATGCTGCTGTGGACAGATGAATGGGTTTCGTCACATTTTCTTTAAGAGAAGTCTAGACTACAACTCTAATGGAGGCCAAGGTCAATCAAAAGGTAAAAGGTGCATTTTGTGTGGGCCTTGCAAAAGTAGAACAGCATCTTAAAAGTTATGAATTTCACAGTCTAATAAAACAATAGTGATTTAAAAAATACAAGGTGAACTTCTAATTTGTAGTTTGTACAAGGTGTCCTAATAAGTTTTAAAGGAAAATATCAAATTCGCTGAATAATAATTATGAAACATTTTGAAAAAAAAATTCGTTGAATTGATGGGAGATCTGCACTACTTTGCTAGAATGTAAACAAAAATTCACGATTTTTTATATATTTTTTTTCTACAACTTGTTGGGATGCCATGTCACGAATTATTTTCACAATTTTTTTTCCACGAAAAAAAAGAGATCAATTTGTTGCTTCCTGATCTATTTTGGTGTTTTTTAACAGCTCTACTGGTTCTACTAAAAGACATAAACGGGCTCCAAACACTCTTTAAAAACACCCATAATTGAATCATTATTTGTTGTTGAATTAGGGTGGAGATAATATTCCTCAAAAACTTGTGAATTTGCGTGGGTATAACTCGCGAGCAAAGGAAACAATGAAAGAAAGCAAAGCAAAGCCATTGGCCTCATTTTTACGACAGCCCAGCTCCTCTAAAGTGACATTGAAAATATTTTGGGTGTAGGTGGGTGGGTAGGTAGAAATGAAAGAATTTGAATTCTTTGAATTTTCCCGCCAAATTCATCAAGCATCAACTTACAAGCAACTTTGAAAAAAAACTTTCGTTCTCTTGTCGAGTGGGTGGGGCACTGATGCCATCCCAAAGCCTCAAAACCACAATCTGATTTTCGCATGTTTTTTACTCAAACTTTGAAGTCTTAAAAGCTTCTTGGTCCGTCCAAAATAGTGCTTCAAAATCAATTTTGGCGGATTAACACTTTGTGACATCTGTTGTGAATTACTAGTACTTTGTATTCTCCTCTCCCATTTTCCGGCCCATTATGAATATACGCCCACCCTACTATGAAGCGAACGGCAACGTGAAGAATGAAGCTTCAACTCTTTTCTTATTCGGTAGTGTTGCTTTTATGGTTCAAGCTTGCAAAACAATGATGATAGCCTTCAAAACAGACATTAAACATGCATGCATACGGAGTGGTCTAAAAACAGAATTGTCCTCAATTTCTGTTAAAATGGTCACCCTAAAACACTTGATTGACGATGATAAAAATTTGTATGAAAAATTCGTGAAAACGCAACTGTTCCCTAACTGTTTGACTGTTAACCACTTCAATTTCACGAAATTTCTGAAAAAATTCGTGAAAAACGCAATAGTTGACAACTTTGATTTGACGAGAAAAAAAGGAACATGTACTCACCACTTACGAGGTTACTGGATTTTTATTCAACGCCTACGCATCAAATGAAACAATTTGCTCCATTATTCAAATTCAAATTGTTGGCGCTGCACCCACAAAAAATCCGGATTTTTTCCCTTGATCCGGAGAATTGTTGCAACCTAAGAGAAGTAGCGTTGTATACTTTTCCAAATCATCTTTTAGTTGTTTAGCCTCCTCTTGCCGGTCTGACATTTCTTTTTGAAGGTTGGAAACTCTAATCTTTAACGCTTCGTTTTCCTTGGTGAGGTTTTCTATTTGAGCTTTGATAGTTTGCTTTCCTGTTTTGTGGACATAAAAGAGATCGTAAACCTCAAGGAATACATCGAGTACATCTTCTCGTTTCAAGATCGTTTTAATCTTCTTTCGGTCATATTTGAGTGGGGATTCGGAAACCGGGGATAGAGGTCGTTTCTTATCCGGATTTTGATGTTCCTGTAAAATTAAATCCGGTTTTTTTTTAATCGTCAAAAGTTTAAAACTTCTTGGGACAGCCGTTCCTTTACCTCGAGAATCTCCGGGAAGTCATCCGGAAAATCTTCGTTCGGGACATCACTACACTCAATCATTTCATCCATAAAAAGGTTCAAAACCTTAGCTTTTGAAGATTTGGATACAACCATTGGTTTTCCTGTAGCCGTTGTAAATCCAGGATTTTTACCGTGTCCAAGTTGGAATTTAGCCGCGGGACTTTTCATTACACTCGAAGACGAAGCTTTTGGGGCTTGTGAGAGATTAATCGGAGAACTTAATGCTTGTCTTTGTGTCAAAGACTCTTGACCACATTTGTCCTGCAACACAAAAGTGTCAAAAATTATTTGACCGAAAAAATTCGTGAAAATACAGTGGTTCTGTACTGTTCAGCTCTAAGCCACTTCAATTTCACGAGAAAACTTGCAAAAAATATTTGATAAAAAAAATTCGTTAAAACAAAAAAGAACAAAAGTACTTACCTGTCCCGGAAGATCAGCAGATGTCCACTCTGGTGGAGTCCATTCGCCTCTTGAAAAAGCTGTAGAATATACAGGTGAAACTGAATCCTCAACCAGGATAGCTTCATTGTCATCAGAATCGGTCGCATAGATCGTATCTTCCGGATTTTCGACCTTTACCAGCGGCATTTCTTTTGAATCTTCAACTTGTCTCATAAGAGACGGAAATAAGTTTGCTTTCAAACTTGGATTTGATATCTTTTCACAATCGTCATCGGACATTTCCGATTTGGTGTGCGAAGTTTTGGCTAATACTTTCGGCATTTTGCCATTTCCCATTCCCGATTTTCCCGGCTTTTCAACTTGTTTGGACTGACGCTCAGTTTTTTCAGCGTTTACTAGATTTTTCCAGCTGTTTATCGCCGAATCTCAACGGTTTAGGTCAAAATCTGGAAACGCTGTTTTCAAAACTGAGAATTCAGCCTTGGCCGCTAGGGAGGACGCGCCCGCGATAGAAAAGAGCGCGCCCAAGATAAACAAAGCAGATTAGGTCTAGGAATTTAGAAAAAATGAAGATGTGAATTTTTTAATTTTTCTTGATTGAAAACTTTTCAGGATTTTCTCATCGTCCGGATTACCACTTGTTCCGGTTGGGCGAATCCGCCTCCCTAGCCGTCAAAGAATTTGCTCAAGATGGCAAAACTGGCATTTTAGACAAGCAAAAAACTCAACATACCAAAGATGGCGAACGTGCCCAAGGTGATTTCATCGTTTTAGACGGATTTTCAGCGTCTCCCATTGAATCTGGAGCTGGAGAAACCAAAGCAAACGTTTTTCTAGATGGAAACCATACCCGGGTAATTTTGATCAAATATATTTTGAAAGTTTTATAATTGAATTTGATCATCTCGATAATTTCAGGTTTCATTAATGTCTAAAATGGTTCCTTCACCAGATTGGTTTGTGGGTTTAGACAGCTTAAACTTGTGTGAAAATGGACGATTTGTGGATTCAATCACGGTTGAGGTAAGCAAACTTTTAGTGAAAATTCACGAAAAAAATCTCGTGAAAAACCTTCAGTTAACAGAGAATTGCGATTTGACATTTTTTTTTCTTTAATTTTCAGGCTGATCCCATTGACGCTGGAACGGATAACGGATTCACATTCACAGCTCCAAATTGGCCGACAACTCCACAAGCTGCAATGTTCAAGATTACGCATGATTTTCCGGATCATCCGGCAAGCTCATTTAATTACCCGGACAAATCCAGTTTGCCAACCATTGCAAGCTTTACATTTATTAAGGAAAAAGAATACGAATTGACGGAAGTTTTCGACTTGAATAATCCGGGAAATGTTGTATCAACATCGGAGAAAAACGGTGACAAATTCAAGTATACCGTTGATAATGGCGTTGAAGATAATACTATTGTGACATTTGTGCCTTCACCGGCAGCGGAATCAACGACAGCTGATTATGATCGGTCTATCAATCCGGAATTAGATCCGGATTTGTTGTCGGCAGTCAAAATGAGGCCCAAATCTGGATACCGCTCAAGTGGATCGCCTAAAGATTTCATGAAGAAAAAGTATCAATCCCGATTTCTCAAGGTAAGTCTCAAAACTAAAACAATATCTAAATTGAAATCGGATTACGATTACAGAATTATTTTGGCTGTTAAAATTCAAATCGAATGCAAAAACAGGAGGTTGTATTTCAAAAAAATCCTCAAGCAGTTTGGCAAGCATTCTCACTCTCAGGCATACACCATTTATCCTTAAACCTGAGATAATGAGCTTCAAAATCTGCTCGACTACAAGCAGACCATCGCATTGGTTTAGATCCATAGCTCATAATTCCAGTTTTGTCACATCCAGACGCCTTGTGAGATGCATAAAAATCATGTTCCATCCCAATATTATGGCCAGTTTCATGAGCTACAACTGAAGCTGTGACCGAGGGATTGTACCACCACATATTCAATTGACATCGCTTATCAATTGCTCCACCTTTGCATGCAACCCCAAGGTGTGCTATGCCCCCAAATTTAGGCTTAGGTTTAGTTTCTTTGGCATGATGACCAAAGAAAATAGCAAGATCAGCTTTTTCGAGTTTTTGACCGGTCAATTCTCTACATCTACTTAGTGAATCATAGCTGGCTGGCCAGCCTTCACCACTCAAATGTGTCAATTTACCAGACCTCTGAAAATTCAAACAAAAGAAGGTCTCATCTGAATTGTCATGTCAAAAATATTTTTTTTTGGGTGAGACTTGGCTTTTCGAAATTACATACCTTCAATTGGATTTTGCTACCCAAGGAATCATGACAAAAATGGACTTGTGTATGTGCCATAGTCCATGCCAATGCTTTTTTAGCCTCCTTAATGGTTCCATGCTTGGCCAAGAACCTATCATCATAGAAAAGCTGCAAAAGAAATACAGTTGATTTATGTTCCAAAAAAGTTTAGAACTGAAGTTCAAACCTTGTAAGTCAAGACATGAGTGCGTTGAATCTTATCAGCACAAGCATTAGCACATTCTTCTTCGATATCTGTCAATGCATTAACGTCGGCCTGTTTGAATTCAACATCTCCATCAACTTCCCAATTATCATCTTCCCTTGAAGTTTCCACAGCTTCCAATCTTGGAACAGCAAGCTTAACTTGATCCAGTAACTCCACTGACCCATCTTTGCCCCATTTCATCACTCCAGACCTTTCAGCATGTTTGGAAAAAATGGTCAATTCCACATCGTCAATGCCAGGACAACCGGTCAAGGCAATGCAAGCTGAAGTTTCTGTCTCCAGATGACCCATGAAGATGCATTCATTTTCTTCCAGTTCTTCATCGGCAATTCTGTTCAAAATCATGTTGTCAGTGTAGCCATCAGGAAAGGCAATGGAAATACTTGGGGTTCTTCCTTCAGAATCTCTATTTTGATTCAGGGTAATAGTTGGGACCCGATCAAAGGGCGGGATGGCAAAGGCCAAACCTAACAGGAGTGTGCCTATCAAGAACTTCATTTTTACTCTGACATCTGTGTTAGAATCAGAATCTTTTATAGACACTTGAGATCCTGGTTGTTGCAAAGGTGTTTTGGACAAGACTTCATCGAAGAACAATAAAAATGTCATCAAAATGTCTTCTCTGGAACACAAGTGTTGTCAGAGAAGCCTGAATCAAGTCCTTTTTGCAACATTTGTCAAAGTCTTTTCCAAGACACCTTTGCGACCTAAAAACATCCGGGTTCTCAAGTGTCCAGAAAAGATAGATTGCCAGTCCCGGATATTCTTTAAATGCGATGTTTTTTCATCCTTTCAGAAAGCCACAGAAAAAGTGCGAAAAGAAGAAAAAGAAGAATTGTACCGAAAATTGTTGGACACTTATGAAGCCCGTAAGAAAATGGGTCTATCAAGTGATTTGACTCGCAAATTGCGACGCCGTAGAAAATTGCGAAGAATGAGACATCATCGTAAAAGCAAACGTGAGTTTATTTTTTCAAAGCTTCAAAAGCATCTCATGTGGTTGCGTAAAACACAATTCTGAAATTTCCAACATTTCCTTTTTGATTTGTGAGTAATAACATTTGGATTGTTGGAGTAAATCTGGGTCAATTTAGACCAAAGTATTGATCCGGATGATGTGTTAGGATTGAGGCGATTGGTCATCATCCATTTTGGAAGACCATGTGCGTGTAAATTCTAGTCTAGAAATTCGAGCTTTTTTGGCCTTAAAATCTTTATTTTGGAAATTACCTTTTGTATTATTGGTTGGGAAAATGTAAGAACCACCAAAATTTGTAAGACTATTACAATCGTGACCAAATTGCGTTTGACCATAGTGACCTTCTTTTCGAGACTGAGTCAACTGCAATTATTCAACTGCACTTTTATGTGTGTTTTTTTTTAAACCATGATGATTCATCAATTTTTAAATTAATCCATGAGAATTACCCAGTGCACCGGTCTATTGACTTTTTGCAAAAAGTCAACCTCATCTGATATACTTTAAGATGAAAAAGTAATTATTTGTAAACAAGTAATTAACTATGACGTCCATAGCAGAAATTACATTTGCAAGTGCATTTTACGAACCCTAATTTCCCCAATTTGATTACTCATGCGTGACGACCATTCATAACACAATTAGTTGTATTATTCAAAGTTCAAATTATGCCAGAGTTTATTTTTCAAAGCTTCAAAAGCATCTCATGTAGTTGCGTGAAACACAATGCTAAATTTTCAAAGATTTCTTTTTTGATTTGAGAGCACTAACATTTAGATTAATAAAGTAAATCTTGGTCAATTTAGACCAAAGTATTGATCCGGAGGATGATTTAGAATTGAGATAATTGGTCATCATCCAGTTTGGAAAATCATGTGCTTGTGAATGTAAAGTCTAGAAAGAAATGATCAATCTTAAATTCGTGCTTTTCAGTCTTCAAAAATATTTTGGAAATTACGTTTTGTATTGGTGGTGTTGGTTGGGAGAATGTAAGATCCACTAAGACTATTACAATGGTGACCAAATTGGGTTTGACCATAGTGACCTTCTTCTCGACACTGAGTCAATTGCCATCATTCAACTGCAGTTTTATACATGTGTTATTTTTCAAACAACGATTCATCCCCATTTAAAATCCCACATTGACGAGAAGCTCAAAAACGAGGAAAACGATCTTGCTTTTCAACTCATTTTCCTACATAAATTAGGAAGCCGGAAAACGATTTACGATCATTTAAATTGCTTCAGTTTCCATTTTCCTTATTTGTGACACCTTAGTACTGGGTGTCCTAGGTGTCCTAGGTGTCCTATCAAGTCTTGGTTTGGGATTAAGCAAAAATAATTCGTGAAAGCTTGTTCACATTCTATCTAAGCTTCCATCAATTTGACGATTTTTTTTTTATTTTTCAACTTTGAAATTTTCTTTTCAAAAGCTTTCCAAACTTGTTGAGACATACGGCACTTGTCTTCTAGAACATATTCAATATTACAGAAATTTCAGGTCACCCGGTCAACTGCAAAGTTAGCCCTTGGGAAGACTGGAGTCCCTGCAGTCAAACTTGTGGCATCGGTGAATCCAAGCGAACCCGAAAAGTTGTACGTAAAGCTAAACGTGGAGGCAAAGACTGTCCTCCTTTGGTGGGCATGAGATGGTGTGGATCAGCAAGAAATTGTCACGGAACATACTTTGATTGGTGAACAAAAAATCAAAGCAAATTGTACAGTAGCTATTAACAACAATATTGTATTCAGTATCAAAAACTAGAAGATGGAAATACAGCCAGGATTCTGAGTTTGCTTACGTACTTTTTGGCGGAAAAAAAAATTCGTGAAACTTTTTTTACATTTTATTTACTAAACATCAGACTTTTCTTTGATAATTGGCTTTTCATTACTACCCAAAAATGGCTCCAAAGTATCCAAAGTTTTTTCCTCTTCAGTCTTCTTATTTTGTAATTCCGCTCGATAAAAAAGGGCAAATCCACCAGCATAAAAGTATTGATACAAAAAGTAAATGAGACCAAAAATGGCAGCACCAACACCAAAGTATCGAAAAGCCAAAGCAATTGAACCAGTCGAAGCAATGATTGCTCCACCAATCAAGCCTCCAGTTCCCTTGCCAAAACCATAATGCAAACCACCAGAAATACCATTCAAAGTGGCTAAAAGGCCTTCGGGAGCATTTTGACCCACGTATCTTGAAGTAGCCACTTTCTTGAGTTGGTAAGTGAATACTTCCAAGGCTTCAAAAGGGAAAGCCATCCAAGGACTTGAAATGTACGAGTATCCAACGTATCGGATGGCATACATGACAAATGCGGTGATGAATACATTTTCATTGCCCATTTTGCCCACAATCCAATCGGATACATATAGAAATGGGATGGATACAACTGCTCCTGTGGTTATAGTCAAACCTAGTAAATACATTGGTGCATGCATCTCATCTTTTAGATACATAAAAAGGAAGGTTTCGACGAATCCAAAACAGTTGCCTAAGACGAACATGACGGCTAAGAAGAAACAAATGTCCAAATTGGTGAAGATCTTCTTGACTCCTTTCATTCCGGAACTCTTGGGTAAGTCTAAATCCATTTTGATACAGAATACAGTGATGATGCAAATGATGAGAAATACATTTTGGCCGAAGAATGGGACGTAATAGTTGGGTTGTCCATCCGTTTGGTTGGCAATGTGATCCATAAGCTTGCCCACACTTGGGGAAATGATGGCTTGAGCTAAAGCTTCGTAGACGTATTGTCTGCCTAAAGCTCCTGTATTGCCTCGTTCTTCTTCTACTTTACACATTTGTATTGTTTGAGCGTGTAATAGCACAAAATTACAGGCTAAACACATTGTGGCCAACATTCTGAAGATGAAGTACAAAATGTTGGTTAACATCCGGTTTCCATCTGTGTAGGAACATGTGGCGAATTTGGATACGATTTGGCTACATTCCAGCTTACATCCGGGTCCAACCTCGAATACTTTTCCGTTGAAAAGAGTAAAGTAGGCGTCTAAACTGTATCGGCAATCTTCGGAATTTTCGTCTTTTTAAAATATAAGAGGAGAGGTTGCGTTAGTAAATTAAGCAACTTTGCGGTTAATAAGAATTTTCAAGAATTTTAGCGGTTTGGAATTTGTACCGGGTGTCCCAACAAGCTAGCTAAATTAACGAATTTTTCCAAAAGTGTCAAAATTCTAATTTAGAGCTTGAAGTCACTATAAACTTTAAAATTCTAAACTTGTTGGGACACCCTGCATTTAAAAATTATGTACCTGGGATAAGTGTCGTGATGTTGAGCTCACGAAATGTCACCCGAGTATCATTAGCCTGGCACAAAAACATGGGATTTGTAGCCTCGCATATTCCAACCTGGATGGGGCATTCCATTTTGCATCCATCTAATTCTATTAGACTCAAACTGTCTCGAAATTGTGGGCATAGGTCTTCAGCGGCTCCCTCACACCCAGACCAAGAAAAATGTGTCAAATTACCCTCAAATGCAAAAGTGGATGATGAGGGTTGGAGCTCGACTTCTATGATGGATGGCAAGAATAGTAACACTGTGTGGAACACTCCAGACCCAAAAAGAGTCAAAATCAAAACTCGAGTGAAAGAACCCTGAAAAAATTGGTAAGATTTTTAATGCAAAAAAATCGTCAAAATGAAATGAGAAAAAAGTTTCTGGATTTTTCTGTATTTTTTTCAAAATTGAATTTTCTAAAATGAAAAAAAATCGTCAAAATGAAATGGAAATAAAATCTCTCGATTTTTGTCTGTAATTTTTTCAAAACTTGAATTTTCTACGATGAAAAAAATTCGTCAAAATGAAATGAAAAAAAAAATAATTCTCCAACTTCTTCTGTAATTTTTTCAAAACTTGAATTTTCTAAGATGAAAAAAAATTGTCAAAATGAAATAAAAAAAATTTTCTCGAATTTTTTCTGTAATTTTTTCAAACCTTGAATTTTCTAAGAAGAAAAAAAATCGTCAAAATGAAAAGAAAAAATATTTTTTCGAATTTTTTCAGTAATTTTTTCAAAATTTGAATTTTCTACGATGAAAAAAATTCGTCAAATAGACTATGGTCCAAAACTTACCAATTTGTCAGCCATAAACCCAACCAGTGGAGGAGCGAAAAAAATTGTAAATGGTAACACTGCATACATTAAAGCAATATGTTCCACACTGATCCCAATATCTTTCATATGTATCGTTAAGTAGGGTAGAATAGAAAATGCCGAGGCGGAAAAGAAGAATAAAGTCAACTTCAAAGGCAACAAATTTTTGTTGATATTAAACGTCTTCTGTACCCATGTTTTTTGGTCTTCTGTAACTGTAAAGAAAACAAGATTGAAAAGATCAATCTAAACGCGCGAGCCAAGTAGATTTATCAAATATGGATCTACAAATAATTGTAATTACATGCAAATTTTCAAATGATCTAACTGTTCAAAGGGACTGAAGAATTTTAGGAAAGCACGTTATGTTAGGGTCAAACTAACACCCATGCGAGGTCAAGTTAGGTCAAATTGTTGTCTTCCTGAGTTGTTGGTCAAGGTCAAAATTGAGGTCGAGGTTTTTAAGATTAAAAGATATTAAGGTCAAATGAGGTCGATGTATTTACAATTTACATAGTCTAAAGCTAGCAAAGCAAAATCGAGGTCGAGGTCAAAACCGAGGTCAAAATCGAGACCAAAGAGATCAAGGATAACTTTAGTTTGAAGTATAAAACTACAAGAATATGGTCGGAGAAAGAAAATCTAACTATTGTCTGAAGAAAAACTCGATAGAGATGTAGAAGCGCGAGCTTTAGATCGCTCGCGCTTAAAAAGTGTGTTTTTGAAAGCTGTCAAATGTTTTTTCCCCTTGAGCGAGAGCGTTTTAGCTAATGCGTTTCCCAAATGTTTTGCTTTTAACGGTCAGTTTGGGACAAAAAATGGGGATGGATGTCAAGCAGTGAAAAGTACAATCCACACTGCGGTAAATATGTATATAGATTGGGTTGAAAACTCGTTTGGGACTAAAAATTGAAGTGAAAAAAAAAAAATTGTTTATCAGAGAAATGGTCACTAAATCAGGATTGTTTGCTTAATTTATGGTCATTAAATTGGGATTATACTGCAATACTTTTGCCGCAGTGTGCACAATCTTTCTCAAAATCATAAACAGACGCGTTGTATTTTTTGGGTCACATGTAGTATGTCTCTATCTCTCTAGCAAGAATTTTTTCACACATGGGTAGAGCTAGAGGACTTCCCAAACGTTGTTTCAGTTTCGAAGACAAAGATTATTGGGAACCTGTCAATCAAGATTTAGATGCTAGACCAAAGCTGCTCCTTCAAAGTGAAATAGGAATCGTAAAATTGAATTGGATATCATGACCAAATTGGCCATGACCACCTCAAAGCAGTTCCTTCCAGCAAAGTGAGATAAAAATCACGTTTCATCAAAGCAAAGCAGCTTCTCACAAAGCACAATGGGTTTAGAGTAGCTAGATGGCGCTCATCCTAAAAAAGGGTGTGGTTGTGATCAAAACATGATCACGTAGTGTACTTACCTGCAGGAACTGTATTTTGGTCAGTCTTCATTTTACGTTTTTGAAATTGACAAAATAGGTAATTAGGTATGTTGTCGCAAAATTCTCCGTGCCAACTGGGAATGATTGCATCGTAAAACTGATTGTCAGATTCGCTTATCTCCATATTGGTCATCTCCTCTGTTGCCACCGACGTTTCGTAATCCATTTTGAAACGTAACTTTGATGATTATCTACAAACAAGGAAAAATTCTGTGAACATTGGACAAATTAGGGTCAACATCGTCAAAATGATTTGTTTCAATTTTGGCGCGAAAATTGTTATTTTTTTAATGTTTTGTATCACATACAAACATTGCTATATCTCATATTTTGGCGCGAAAATTGTTACTTATTTTACAAAGAAAGATATTTGAAAATTCCTGTGAGACCTTCCGGCGAGTACTCGCTCCGCTCGGACATGGAAAATCCCATGAATGCTTACGCAAAAATGTACATTAGGAAAAATTAGGCCACGGAAAATTGAGGTTGGCAACTTTTACATAAAAGTGGGAGTTTTCCTATGCAGATACTTGTGGTTTTGAGTTAAAATTCTTACCTCATAAATATTATTTGTTTACTTTACACATCTGTTTGGCATCACCAACTGGAAATACTACTTATGCTTGAGAGCGCACGCACAGCATAGCGGCGCAGAAATGCGCGTCAAGTCGTTCGTAGCTTTGGGCTTAGAATGACCGAGGAATTTCATGATTTTGACATGATAATCGTTCAAAATCCCAATTCGTTCCGCGTAAATCCCGAATTATTGAGCTTAATTTTAAAAGTCAACTTGCACGGTGTTTGAAAATCACAGAAATAGTCTCATTCAACATTGCGAGCGAAGCGAGCTACGTTTACATTTTGAGTGGACAAAAAGTTGATTAAAAATGCCAAAAATGGTCCATTTTTGCAAGTTTTTGAAAACCTGAAGCTTGCGGTCAAGCAGTGTTACCAGACAGGTTAGTTTTAATATGACAAAAATTGGTGGAAAATGCCAAACTTAAAAAATTCAAATGCGACATTTTGACCGATTTTCAAAAAATGTGAACTTGGAATTTTTCTACACCGTCATGGAAATTGAAACTCTTTCTTTTGTTTAGATGTCCAATTCATCTTGTTTCCCCCCTTTCCCCTTCCCCTGTAGAAATTCTATGCTTGAAGGAAGCAACTGTCCGCCCACCGGAAAATCATAGCCTTTCATCATCACTTTTTGTTTTGCAAATGAGCATCCTGCTGACAAGCAGAAAGTTAGGCTTGGTCAATACATCTAAACGTATATTTCGAATGTCTGTCTTTATGTTTGTCCTCTATAAAAATTAACAAAATTCATTAGCGAGCGAGGAGCCGCCGAGAGGCCTCGCAATAGACGCCGAAGGCGACGTTTTGCCAGTAATATATAATTGTAAAAGTAGGCATCCAAAGTCATTAAAAAAAGCTGTAGGGGGGTCTCAAAAATTCGTTACTTCATGAATCCACTGAAAAAAGTAACAAATCTTGACACAAAGCTGTCAATTGACGATAAGAACAAGAAGAGTGTCGAGATTCAAGAGAAGTGACATTTTTGCTTTCGGCCTTTGCCGCACCTCGAAAACATTTAAAATGCAAATGAAACGCATCTTCAACTCTTTTTGTCTTCTCTTGGAATGTAGTATGTAGAGAGTTTTAAACGGTGATGTTGTTTGGTATTTATTACGTTTCAAGGTGACCACGTTTGGTCTGGAGCTTTGGCATGCATGAAAAATCTTAACCATTTATGGTAAAGATGAAAAATGAATGGGACTTTTGTGCCAGTTTGAATTTAGGTACACTTTGACAACAGTGCATACACAGTGTGAGAAAATCAACCGAAAGAGTCTCACTTTATAACAAGTTTTAGGCAGGAATTTAGCAAAAATGCTCGAAAATCAAAACAGGCAAAAAATTCTTGAAACTTTGCTTACATTCTAGAGCTGAGTATTGCAGATCTCCCTTCAATTTGAAGATTTTTTTGACAAAAAATTTCTAAATTCTAATTTCGCGCATTTTTGAGATTTCCACTAATCGCATCCTATCTAAAACTTGTTGGGACACCTTGTATGTAAGATAAACTGATATTTTGGCACCTTTTAGTATTTTTTGCTCACCTCATGTCACTGTCACACGAAACTGCATCAATTTCCACAGGAATTTATGTGCACTTTGTATTACAACAGAAGAAAGCAAAAGAAGGCCAAAAGGGCTAATTGAACGGGACACGCATACATTTTTCTTTTCTCATGTGTCTGTTCAAGTTTCTTGCTATAACCGAAGAAGCATTTGACTACTTTTGAAAGGTCAAAGAACTCAAAGAACTTTCAAGATGCGATCATTATTCAATGTCACGTTGACAAAACAAAGGTTGCGTGATGTACCGAAAATAAAGTTGCGTTATATAAAATTATTTTTCAGTTTACCTCGAATATTTTATACTGATGTCTTTTAAATTCTTTATTCTGGATAAATGACAAAAGAGACTTTTCGAAAATAGATAATTTCTCTCTACACAAAGAGAGACGTGATGTCGCTGCTTTTTCAGTTATTGGAATTGCCAATAATCGACAAGATATACATAAATAGGTTGATGATGTCCAAGTAAAGGTTCAAACTAGCGAAAATGTACTCTTCCGGATCCAAAGCATACTTGTGCTTGCCTCCCATCATCATTTGAGTATCGAAAACGATGTACACGCCAAAGATAAACGCGCCCAAGCTGGCATAGACAATGTTGACGACTTTGTTGTTAGGGAAGAACAGGATCAAGAGTCCAAAAAGCATCAAGCATAGCAAACCGACCAGGAGTACTCCAGCCATAGCTGTGAAATCGATCTTGGTTTGCATGGCGAAAATGGTCAAGGCCAAGACCAAGATGACAGTGATGCCGATGGCCATCATGACCTCGTTTGCTTCATAAACGGAAATGACGAATCCCATCAACAATCCTGAAAATAATTCAAAATGGAAGGGAAAATTCAAAATAAAGTTCAAATCTGTGAATAATCAAAGCGATCAAATTACCTTCAGCGAGTGTGAAAATAGCCAAACAGATGTAATTTCCAGGCGATTTACGCCGAACTTGATCACAGCATGCAAATACGATCATGCAGACAAAAACGGGGATGAAACCAAAGGCCAAAAGCCACGGATTCTGGGAGGCGTATCCTTGTACGCTTGGGATGAAAAAGAGTCCGGCCACTGCCATGGTGACAAGTAATTGCACGCTAAGAATTCCATAGACCTTGCGAATGAATCCTCGACGAATGGCCGCGTCAGAAAAGGCGTCGGCCGAGCCCAAAAGGCCACCAGATTCCATATCTTGGTACGACATTATGAGATTTGGTGTCTTTTTGAACTTTTCTTTGGCTGGTAAGGATCTGCAAGGAAAGAACCTCAAATTACGTTTCTTTATACATTATTTTCTATGTACTTACGTTTTTATCAAACTTTTTATCAAGATTCAAGCGAAAATTGGACTCTGAATCATTCCGTGATTTTCGTCATCCTCGTCATGTTGCGTTTGTCAGCTGATTGCTGATACTTCAGCGCAGGCGCGAAAGCTGAGATGCATGCATACGCTTCATCCGGATTTCGAATTTTCACGGTCCTTTTCCAACGAATAAGCTGAGATTCAAGTTGAAGTTTCAACGACGACTTCCGACGACTTCTCAGTTCATGAGTTCAACTGTTTTACAAATCGAACGAAATCGCAGACATCCGAACTGTAATTGGAATTTGGACAATTTCAAGTTTATTTAGAACCATGAGTGTGATCGTCTTGAAATCCAGCGATGACCAGGTCTTCTCGGTTGAGCGAGCCATCGCCGAAAAGTCGAAGATGATCCGCGACATGCTTGATTTAACCGAGGCCGAAGAAGGTAAAGAAATCGTTGCTCCCTTGGATGTCAAGGGCGCGACTCTGAAGAAAGTCGTTGAGTGGACTACTCAACACAAAGATGATCCTGCTCCAGTGGACGATTTGAAAGAAAAGGAACTGGGCAAGTGGAAGAAACCAGAGCTTAGTCAATGGGACGATAATTTTTTTCAACTTGAGCAAGCGGAACTTTATGACCTCCTTTTGGCCGCCAACTACTTGGAAATCAAAGACTTGCTTGACGTCATCTGCAAGACTGTGGCTTTAATGATTCAAGACAAAAGTGCCGAAGAGATCCGTGAGAAGTTCGACGTCAAAAATGACTTTTCCAAAGCAGAGGAAGAAAAAATCAAGAAGGAAAATGAATGGTGTGCTGACAAGAAAAAGTAAACATTGGGATTTTCTTTTCACTATGCAATAAAAGAATAAGAGCTAAACTTTGACTAGACGTCTATAGGTTTCATTTCGAGGTCATTTTTTTTTATTTGATGATGAGTTCATTACTACTTTTCTGCTGATTGTTTCCTGAAAATTGACAAATCGTAATGATTTGAAATCTGTAGTGTTCAATTGGATGCTGATAAACCTTGGACACAACATAAAAGATTCTTCCACATAATACTTGTCAAAAATTCTTTTATTTGCTTTGATGCTATTAGTTTTTCCCGCTTCGTGTTTGAATTTTTTTCCTCCGCCAATGATAAGACAATGTCAAATTACCATGAAATAGTTCTGTAATTTTCTCAAAAAAATAAAGATTTAGAACTTATTTGAATTGCATTTTAAGTCTTTTGTGATTTTAAGAGCATCAATCTATTGGTCTAAGTATTCGAAACGAAAGACAATGTACAGAACAAAGGATTGATGTTATTATCAGCTGATTTGGAAGCAAAACATCGAGAGAAACTCAACTCATCGCCAAGACATTGACAGGTAAACACTTCAACTTTACGTAAAGATTTTGGAATTTGCATCAGCCAATTGACCCAAATTCTAACGGTTTTTTGCTCTCTGCGTCTCCCTTGGGTATGGCAGATTAACATCTTGACCCCAAATGGCAAATTAACCGCTTTTGAAATAGCGCGTCCCCCCAAGCGATCCGCCCACTAGAAAACTCGTTTTGTAATCTTCTTTGTGATCGAGAAAAAGAGAAAATTCAGTTGATTTCCAACACTCTGTGGGGTAAGAACTAATTTTTCAATTTCTAAATAAATGCGCAAAAAAAATTGTCAAATGACAATAGGTTCTTAGGCAGTTAGGCGATGAACTCGTTCATTTAATGGAATTTTTTTGACGCATTCGCTACATGGCACAATTCATATTGTAGACAAAACTTGGGAAGAAAAGGCTAAACTTATTGATCATCGAAGTTTTGAGCTCAAAGCCTATTTTCCTATTTCAGAAAAATATGGCTGCGAGCTCAAGATCATGTTGACGGGACTAATAATTCGCCGCGGACTTAGTTCAGCTCAAGTTTCGACAGCCTTGCGGCCTTTTTACTTCTTAGTCCATCCCGATTTATTTGGCAAATGGCCTCAAGAACAAGCCGTCAATGAGACCTCACTCAAACAACTCAAATCTTATTTAAGCATCATGATCGATGAAAAACGCAAACCAACGAAGCCTTTAAATGCAACTTTTTATGTCAAGCCTCGATTTGAGCGCAAAAGGCCACGAAAAATCAATTTGAAATTGAATAGAGGAGAAGGGGCCAAAGTGCGCAAAGCTGTGACGGCCATTTTATCAACTGTAGAATTGCCCACCAGTTTTGTGGATTCCATTCCGGATACCGAACTAGATTTAGAAAGTAAACAATTTTTCCCGGATTTTTACTATGAAGAAGATCAATTTCATAACACGAAATCCAGGCTAGATATGCTGCACCACACAGATATAAGACGGCCTTTACCTCGATGGTTAAAAGACAATGTCGAAGCTGCACAAGCCAAAATGGCCAAATCCGAACCCATCCGGTTGCAAACTGAACGGTTACAAGATGAACTCTGCCATAAGTTGAATTTATCCGAAATTCTGTGGGATTGCGGATGGGATATCTCGCATAAAAGGGGCGTTGTAGCCTCCTTTGAGAACCTCATTAAAGAGCACCAGGATCTGATGCCAATCTTGGACGGTCGCACAATAGTCTTTGGCGACGACTCGGGTCTATCTCTGGGCGGTCAAATAATTTTGTATACCGGTGAAGTCAGGTCTAATTGGCTCAAAGTGATCCGGAACGTTCCGCAATTTGAAGTCAATTTGAGCAAAATTCCTTTAGTCGAGAAAGCTTTGAGTCAAAGTCTACTCAATATCAAGATTGTACATAGGAAAAATCAACCTTTGAAGTTGGTGGATAATTACAAAGCCCAATTAATTAAGTTAGTTACAAATGTCAATGATTACTTGTCGAAACAAAAGTTGCCGAAACATTGGCCCAAATCCTTGGAAGATTTTGAAATGTGTGTAGATAACGAGAGTTCACCTTTGACTCTGAGCTCCACTGGACAATTCATAGTACCTGCCTCTTGTCCCGGATTTTTGCTCATTCCGTTCATCAATGAAAATCTAAAAGCAGCTGAAAAATTACTGTCTAATGTTGAAGAGCATCGATTTCAAGAACTGGATTTGATCATTAAGTGTATTAATGAGTTGGGATTAATCCAATTAGACCGTGACGAGAGTTTAGATTCTAAAACAATGATTGAGTGTTGTCAAAGGCTGCTGAATAACGCCCCCAAATTCAGACATTTGACGCACGGAAATCATATCGTCGTCACCCGATACTACAGTGTTAATCGCGACGGTGTAATTTGTATTCCTTGGAATTGGAAAATTGAATTCTAGTCTAATAAAAAGATGACTCACGTTATGACTAACTGCGTCTTATAATTCTTATCAATGTGCAATTATTAATTCTCCTTTGTCTTCCTTTACAGAACGAAATGCGAACTTTTATCCTTTTGAGCCTTTTGGCCTCGGCCTACGCCGTCTCCTTTTTTGAGGTCGTCATTGAAGAATGGGAGCAATGGAAGCTTCAACATGGTGAGTAGTACAAATCTGTTTTTTGCTTGTTACCAAACTAAAAACCGGATTTTAAAACTTTTTTGTCAATTTTGTATTTGTTTACCAATTAAGGTCACAGTAAAGATCGTAGTTTGTTTGAAATTATTTGGTAAATTGAGAATACAGAAAATCCCAAAAACATTCCTAAGTTGCCACCAATGGCCGACAAAAGGCCATTGATGTTCATGTAAATGTATTCAGTGCCAATTTGGGTTTTTCCATTACTTCCCAACATTAAAAATGAAAAGTTTTCGTTTTGTAAATCATATCCGGAATAGTCAAATAGAGCGAATGCGTTTTGATGTCCTTTCCAAATCGTACTTGTAAAAGTCGTCAATTTGCAAGGAATTGTGCAAGTTACCGATGAAGGATTTGAAGCATTTGTGTAAAGTTGATCCACAAGACTTTGTATCCTAAAATAGCTTTTGACAACTTCTTTAGGTTCCTTGATTTCTAAGTCAGAAAGGTTAGAATTAGGAACAAAATAGGGCCTCCAAGTTGAGTCCATACGAGTCCAAAGTTCTTCTACAAGACATGTCTTGAAATCAATCACTTGAATAGTTTCGTTACATTTATGTTTCGTAGTTTCAACTTTGCTCAAAGTTTTTGTGCTATACTGCAAATAGTAGATTTTGTATCCTTCTTTTGACTCTTTGGCTATGTCAAGAGAAATTATTTTTTCCGTGAGATCTGAATCGAATTGGATCAGAATTTCCCAGCCTTCTTCGTGCAAGTATACTTGGTAGGAGTTGTTTTGATGGAATGTCAAAGCAGGATACATCTCAAGATTATCTTGGAATCTAATAAATGTGTAGGTAAAACACCGGCCAAAGAATGGATTGAAAAAACTTGTGACTTTCCAATTTTGTCGGTTCAGTTCAAGAGGCCCAATATCAGCTTCACTTAGCAATGCTTGATTGAATTCTTCGACGTTTTCCACGTAGATTTTGTACGATTTCGAATCACAAATTGTTATTGAAGGAACTTGAACTTGGCTTAGGTTGTCATGTGTGACTAGATCGAAACTTTGCGCAGTTTGTTCAAGATCAAAAATTTTAATAGAACCTGAGCTTAGGATGCATACGTAGATTAAACAGGCTAAACCAACCAAGTATTCTATAACGGTCAGAAGAATTGTTGAATTCATTTTTACGGCCTTTTTTATACGACACCGAAATCGATACTGAACTTTAGACCATTAACTTATTTGCCTTCTTTTTCAATGTCAAGCCGCGCTTTTTTATTTGTTCAAGGTGTTCACTGCTCAAAAACCCTTCCAAAAACTGTATTAAAAAGAATTAGCTTTATTTTCATTCTTGATCCGGAATCCGGATTTGGTACATTACATGAGTAGTGTCCGGATTTTTTCAGAAATTTTTTGATAAGTAGAGTAGGCAGACCATCCTAAAAACATTCCCAAATTTCCTCCAATTGCAGAAAGTAGAGCATTGAAGTCCATGTAAAGGTACTCAGTTACGACTTCTGTTTTTCCACTGTGACCAAATGTCAATTCTGAGTCATTTGAAGGTTCTGCTTTCTCCGGGTAAAATTGGGGTAAAGTATTGCGATGATTTTTCAAAAGAGTATAAGAATAGAAGGTTTTATTACAGGGCATTACACATGTACATGCAGTCTTGGAATACTTAACGTCCCATACTGTCCATTTTATTTTGCCATAGTCATCAAGTACTTGTTCCGGATCTAATAGTGGAGGGTATGATTCATCCTTCAGATAAGGTGTCCAATAATTTTTGGACATTTTCAAGAGCTCTTCAATCATGCATTGCTTAAAATGTCCTAAAGTGCCATCTTTGTTGCAATCATCCATTTTCACATATGTTCGGATGTCATATTGAAAATAAAACTGAGTAAAGCCTTCATCTGCTTCTTTTGATGTATTCAAGGAAATGATTTCGCTTGGATAATCCAAATCATATTGGATGAAGATCTCTAATCCTTTTTCATGCAGAAAAATCTAAAAAGAAAAATGCCTAATTTGTTATTTCGAGTGGAACAGACGAGGTTTGAGCGAAGCGAGAACCGAGTCTGTGTATCGAGTCTGTGAAAAGGCACTTTTGGTCAAATCCATGTCTTAACTGCAATAGGACAACCTTCTGTTCCACTCGAATTTCCAAAGTTGGCAAATGCGCAGCCTTCCAACTTTGGACCCCTACGTATTTTTGAAAATCATTAAGTTGGGATTCTTACCTGAAACGAATTGTTTCTGTGCACAATCAAAGAAGGAAATTTAGCATTGCTGTTTGCATGGTAAGTGTAACATCGACCAAGAATGGGACTAAAAAAAATTCGACTGTCCAATTCTTTTGGTTTGTCTCAACAGGTCCAATATCCTCTTCTGTCAAAAGTGCATCATTGAAATATGTTCTATTGTGTACGTAAAACTTGTATCCCTTGGAATCACAAATTGTGACCGAAGGAACTTTATCGTAGTAAGGCAAATCAAGGCTTTGTGCAGTTTGCTTTAGCTGAAAGGTACGGATCGATCCATAGCTAAGAAAGCACATATAAACCAGACAAGCTAAACCAACTAAATATTCAGAAATGATGAAAAAATTCTTAGTGAATTCTTTAAAGTCCATTTCTTTTCGAGGCCATGGCCAATAGTGAATGAGGCCTTGGTACCGACTCCGCCCATTTTTTTACACTTGAATACACAGTTCGTCACCGAGTACATCAAATATTCATAACTCAAATATTCAAAACTGAAATATTCAAAACTCGATTTTTCACTAATTTCAGCCAAAAACTACACCAACCCTGAGGAAGAAAAATTCCGTATGAAAATCTACATGGAGAACAAGAAACGGATTTCCCAACACAACTCTCGCTTCATTTTGGGACATCACGCCTACAAATTGGAAATGAACCATTACGGTGACCTCTTGCCCCACGAATTCTCCGGACTGATGAACGGATACAGGATGGACTTGAAGCAATCCAGCGGCCTCAGGGGCGCCCACTACATCTCCCCCGCCAACGTTGAACTGCCCAAAAACGTGGATTGGCGTACCGGTGGTGCCGTGACTCCCGTCAAGAACCAAGGCCAATGCGGATCATGCTGGTCTTTCAGTACCACTGGAGCCTTGGAAGGCCAACATTTCCGTAAAACCGGAAAACTTGTCAGCCTCAGCGAACAAAATCTCATCGATTGTTCAACCTCCTATGGCAATCACGGATGCAACGGTGGTCTTATGGACTTTGCTTTTGCTTACATCAAGGATAACGGTGGCATCGATACCGAAGAATCCTATCCCTACGAAGGCGAGGATGATACCTGCCGGTACAACAAACGTAACCGCGGAGCTACCGACATTGGATTCGTTGATGTTCCCCAAGGTGATGAGGACGCTTTGAAGGGCGCTATTGCTACCATTGGACCCGTTGCTGTTGCCATCGATGCCTCCCAATCCAGCTTCCAATTCTATAGCGAAGGAGTCTACTCTGAACCCAACTGCAGCCCAATGAACTTGGACCATGGAGTCTTGGCTGTCGGATATGGTACTGATGAGAACACCGGTGAGGACTACTGGTTGGTCAAGAACTCTTGGGGCGAAGAATGGGGCGATCAAGGATACATCCGCATGGCTAGGAACAAGGACAACATGTGTGGCATCGCTTCGTCTGCCTCTTATCCTCAAGTTTAGATTCAATGCTCATGATGAACAAGTACTCAATTTTGTACTCATGGAGATTAACAATACTTTTTAACGATGATCAAACAAACTTTTTGCATTTAAAACTTAAAAACAGTGGAATCTGACAAAATATTTTGAAATACAGAATTCGTTTTTTAGAAAGAAAAATCGTGTAATTGGATTTATTCATGAAGAATCTTAATCAGAGTCATCGTCATCAGAGGAGTCCTTGTCGACAAACTTCAAGTACTCGTCAATGGATATTTTTCCGTTACCGTCTTCATCCATTTGTTGGAACATTGCGTCATCGACAGTTTCCCATTTTCGTCCAGTTTTCTTGTAGACTAATTTCATTTCTTCTTTGGTTAGGAATCCGTCACCATTGGTATCGTATTCAAATAAGGTTTCGCGAAGACTCATTTCCAAGCAATCCATGTCCGCCAAAGACATGTCCACCCATTCTAAAATCATAACAATTTTAGCACCAAAATAACGATTTTTTAAAGTGTAGAATTTACCTTCAAATGAGAGTTTCCCATCATCGTTTTCATCCAAACATGTGAAGTAATGCTCATCAAAACATCCCCACTTGTCTTCATTGATCTTCAATGCAGACTTGATCTCATCTTTGGTCAAAAATCCGTCTCCATTTTCATCCAGGGCTTGAAATTCTTTGAGCATTTCTGCTTTCAGATTTTCTTTGTACTTTTTCAATTCTTTGAGGATTTCTTCCTCAACTTCATCCTTGAATCGTTTCAACCATTCTGGAAAAGCAAGAGAAAAATTCGTCAAATTGAGGTAATTAAAAAAAAGACAAAGACAAGTACCTTCAATGGCGATTTTGCCATCGCCATTTTTGTCCACCTCCTTGAAAATTTCTTCGTCCCTTTCATCCCACTTTTGACCTTTCTTTTCAAACGCGGTCTTCATTTCTTCCATGGTCAAAAAGCCGTCTCCGTTGAGATCTAATTCTTTGAACTGTTCTAGAAGTTCGGCCTCCATGATGATTTTTGTGTTATCAAGAATTACCAGTTACACCTCCTTCACGTTAAAGTCTGTAAATTTCCCTTATCACACATCCTGAATTCTTGGATGATATCACAGTTTTTTTTCCCGATGACAATAATATTTGCCATTTTCTAAATAATCAAAGTAAAACCCAACTGTTTTACCATTAAAAAAATTGCACAGTTTTTTTCTCGTGAAATCAAAGCTGATTTAACAGCTAATAAAATACGGATCCGGATAAACCAATTGGTCATGTCTATTTTTTGTAGGTATATATTCAAAGATACTTTCAAAAATATCTTGTGCAAAAAAGTGGATTTTGTTCATCATGTACAAACGTAGCTTGAAAGTATGCTTGTCTCGATTTTTTCTGCCATAATTGTTTACTATCTAGTAGTAGTCTATCTATGGAACGTGGGACCGGGATGCCGGGATGGGGCATGCAGTTGGAATTTCGAAGGTACACGAATTTTGCCTCGGGGTACACTCGAACATTACCAAAATTCAGATTGGAAAATTGGTGACTGTGCATGTCTAAAGAATTGAATTAAATCATCACTGTCTAAGATTCATTCAAAAATATTGGATTGTATTTGTCACGAACGTAGCTTGAGGGTATGCTTGTCTTGATTTTTCAAGCATAGTTACTTATTTGTGGCATGGGTCATTACTCATTACTCATTTGGAATGTTTCAGAGTTCAGAAGGTAATACACTCTTTGGGCCCTTTGGCTACCATTGCAATGCAATGCATTGCTAGTGCTACATATATTTAAAATCAACTGCGTACTTATCTAATAGTTCAGGTTTTCAAAAGCCTAAAGCTCAGAATTTATGAAATGGGCACTTGTGCAAACCATAATTTTAACCACGTAAATAAAGGGGGTTTGGCAAGATTGCAAAACTTCTTTTTTCTGCAAAATTATGGGAGTTCTCCATCTGCTCTGTAAATAAGCAAACTAAACCTACACAAGTTTTCTAGCTGCTCGTGCTTCTACATCTTTGTATTTTCTTGTTCTTGTTTCACAATTTACCTAGACAAAATGGCAAAATCATATGCCTCTTGCCTTGGCTTGAAATGTTTCCAACTTTTTTCCTAGGGTACACGACTCTATGAGAGCCATACAATTAGAGATTTTTTTCAAAAAATTTTTGTACAAAAAGTGGATTTTATTCCTCACGTAACAACGTTGCCTTGTGTTGAATCTTCTTTCATGATTTATTATCTGTTGACCATGGGATGGGGCCCTTGGAATCCTTCTTAGTTTTCAGAAGAATTGCTAAAGTACGAACTCCGTAACAAATGTCTGTAGAGTTCCCTTATCACACATCCTGAAATCTTGGGATGATATAGGAGGTTTTTTTGATGACAATAATATTTGCCTCTTACTAATCCTAAATAAACCGAATTGTTTTCCTTACAAAAATTTCACAAAATTTCTCGCAACATCAAAGTTGTCAACAGCTAATCAAATACGGATCCAGATAAATCAATTGATCATGTCCGTCATTTCTATTTCTTGTTTAATCAAAGAGATAATTTCATAAATATTTTGAGCAAATTGTGGATTTTATTCATCACGTACAAACGTTGCTTGAGGGCATGCGTGTCATGATTTTTTCTGCCATCATTGCTTTATCTAGTATCTATGAAACGTGGGATGGGGCAGTTGGAATTTGGAACTTGGAAGATACACGAATTACCTAAACTAGGGTTGTTTTACTAACAGGTTCATCAGAAAAACCGGTTTTCGTTTTTTTCAGTTTTTCCAAATATTCTAGCTGATTTATTATATGAATTTAAGAACAAAAAACGTAGCTTGAGAGTATGCTTGTCTTTTTTTTTTTTTTTTAACCATAATTACTTATCCGTGGGACAGTCATCTGGAATGTTTCAGAATCAGAAGGTACACGAGTTTTTGACCACGATATAGCTTTGCTATCGCGGTCCTAAGAGTGACTTTTTGGGGCGATATTTGTTTCGCCGCAAGGTGGCGCTGCTGATACTCATTGCTCAGTTTTGTATTGCTGAGATTGTTCGTATTTTGGTGCTGAGTAATGTTCAAAAACTGAGATCAAAATTGACTTTTGAAGGTTTTGCATTTGAATTCAAGTCATTGCAGTTCAAGTTCAGTTTGAATCGTGGTTTTAGATCTGAAAAGCATTTTCAGTCTTGTTTCCTAGGGTAGACTGCATGGACTGCACTAGAAGTTAGAATGATTTTAGGGGCGAACATCCAATCAGAGATTTTTTAAGCGTGCGGACTTTTACATCTTTGTATTTTCTTGTTGTTCTTTATCATTTTTCTCCAATTTGCGTAATTTTACGCTATTTGCATTATTTAACACGTTTTCGCATTATTTTACATGTTTTCGCTTTATTTTACGCTTTTCTTCGATTTTCAAAATTCTTCGATTTTCAAAAATTATAACCTTTGCTCGCGCTTATAGTTTGAAAAGTTTCAAACTTTTTTCAAAAAAA
>LT728057.1:66056-94000 GCA_900157175.1 Oithona nana
ATTTGTCAAATTGGAACAATTTTATTCTTCTGGAACAATTTTATTCTTTTGGAATAACTTTATTCTTTTGGAGTAACTTTATTCTTTTGGAATAACTTTATTATTTTGGAGTAATTTAATTCTTTTGGAATAATTTAATTCTTTTGGGTTAATTTTTTAGCCTTTCAAGCTTTTCGAGCCTTTCGAGCCTTTTGAGCCTTTCGAGCCCTTCTAGCCTTTTTTCCTAGGGTAGACTGCACTAGAAGTTAGAAAGATTTTAGGGGCGAACATCCAATCAGAGATTTTTTAAGCGTGACGACGTTTACATCTTTTTATTTTCTTGTTGTTCTTTTTTTTTCTCCAATTTGCGTAATTTTACATCATGTTTTCGCGTTATTTTACGCTTTTCAAAGATTTTCAAACTTCTTAGATTTTCAAAAATTATAACCTTTGCTCGCGCTTATAGTTTGAAAAGTTTCAAACTTTTTTCAAAAAAATAAAAATTTGTTCATCACGTACTTAATAACGTTGCTTTGGCAGGCCTTAGGATATGCTTGTATTTCTTTCATTTTTTCTTATCTGTGGATCGTGCGTGGGACCGTGGGGGGGATGGAGCCGTTGGAATGCTTCACAATTCAGAAGGTACATAGGTACACGAGTTTTGCCCCAGGGTACTACGTTGTACTTTTTAGAGCTAAGAAATTCCGGAGTAAAAAATGCAAATACATTAATAAGAATGGTTCAACTAAAAGTGAACAGAAATGTAACAACTTGACTAAAGTTCTACTCTTGAAGGGGGTGAATTTAGGAATGATTAATGCTTCAGTGATTGCATACTTGTATATGCTTATTCTCTTTACCCTTTTTATTACCAAAGTTGATGTTTGCAAATAAATGAGAACAATGGAATCATGTCACAAAACAGCCCAAGGCCCTGGTTGAACTCCTTTCCAAAAAACTAAGATGATGGACACGGTCAGAATCCAGGTTTATTACGTAAGCGTACAACCACAGTTCAAGTTTTGCCTCAGGGTAGAGGAGAACCTATTTGATACTCTCCGTATACCCAGCGCGGGCCTACGCGTGTACTCAATTGAGTACACGCCGCACTGCAAAATTCACTTTTACATAAGAGTCCGGCTTTCAGTATAAAAGGAGCCGCGCAATCCTATTCGAAATCACAGTCTTTTCCAAGGCCTAGAACCACAGAGATTCATATCCCAAAATGGTAAGTTTCGAAAACTTTATTGCGTTGCTCTGACAATTTCTGATTCTCTGACTTTTTGCAGATTGCTTTGATTCTTGCACTTGCCCTTGTGGCCCCTTCCATGGCTGCTCCTCAATTCTTCGTTCGGTACAACAACCCAACATCTGTCTTAGGACGAACTTATGTCACTTCTCGTAATGCTGCTCCTGCCGTATCTACACCTGACTTGTCGGCTTTGACTGCTAATTTCGAGGCATCCAAACCCCTTGTTGAACAAGCTGAAGCCTTGTCCAATCAAGTCTTTCCCAATGATGGTCGTCCTATTGTCCAAGGAAACTATATCAGGACTCAATTTGGCAATGCTCCTTTGCCTGCTGGAAACGTTTTGGACCCCAATGTTCGTTCCGAGTTGGCTGAATTGTCTGATGCTTTGAGCGCAGTTGTCGATGGACCTCAACTTGATCCTCGTGCTCTTAACAAAGTCTTGGAATTGTCGAGGGACTTGTCACTTTCTTATAACTGAACATCTTAACCAAAGCCAAAATGTACCTCGTTATCTTTGTTGTTACCACAATAAAATGTGTTGCATCGACACGAATTTTCGATAACTTTCTTGTTATGTTATATAGTTTCAAGTTTTGTCCGCTTTTCCTTAAGTAATTACGTCCATCACATGTGGACCTACATAAGAATTTGTTATATAGGTTTTAGTAAGTGTTAGATACACATTTTTAATGATAAGGGGCCAGAGATACATACGTTATTTGCGCCATTGGCAGATCACTCCAAATCACCAAGAATAAGTACTTAAAAAATGTTGTAGTACCCTGGGGCAAAACCCGTGTACCTATGTACCTTCTGAACTTTAAAGCAATCAAACGGCCCCATCCCACGGTCCACAGAGAAGCAATGTTGGAAGAAAATGCAGAGCAACACGGTGTTTGAAAATCACAAAAAAATATCATTCAACATTGCGAGCGAAGCGACCTACGTTTACATTTTGATTGGACAAAAGTTAATTTGAAAATGCCAAAAATGGTTCATTTTGGCGAGTTTTTGAAAACCTGAAGCTTCCGGTCAAACAGTGTTACCAGACAGGTCAGTTTTAATAGGACAAAAATTGGTGGAAAGTCTCATTCAACATTGCGAGCGAAGCGAGCTACGTTTACATTTTGAGTGGACAAAAGTTAATTAAAAATGCCAACAATGGTCAATTTGGCGAGTTTTTTGGAAAGCCTGAAGCTTGCGGTCAAACAGTGTTACCAGACAGGTCAATTTTGATAAGACAAAAATTGGTGGAAAATGCCAAAATTCAAAAACTCAAATGCAACATTTTGAGTAATTTTCAAACACTTTGGGTTGATGTTAGATTCAAAAAGTTGAGATATTCTTTAATCAAAAAACCGTCCTAGCACACATACAACCGTTTTGCAAGTCCTAATGATGAAGAAGGGGTCTTTCAAATTGCGATTGTACCCAAAAATTTGCTATTCAAAATTGCTGCAGAGATTATACCTAGAGGCTATACTCATACTTTCAAAGAAATTAATCTCGCCGCCGCGGCGCCGGCTACCTTCTATGTTCCAGAGTACATGTACAGCTTCTTGTACTGTCTTTGGGGTCGATCGTGCCCGCGATGCGCAGTGCGCAGACCTATTTTGGATTTAATGCAACAGCTTACACAACTCAAAAACAGTATAAAAGGAGAGCATCAATCGTTGCAAATCACAGTCCTCTCCAAGGCTTAGAACCATAGAGATTCATATACCAAAATGGTAAGTTTCGAAAACTTTATTGCGTTGCTCTGACATTTTCTGATTCTCCGACTTTTTACAGATTGCTTTGATTCTTGCTCTCGCCCTTGTGGCTCCTTCAATGGCTTCTCCTCAGTATTATGTGAGATACAGCAACCCAAGATCTGTCTACCGGTCTGGTTCGGTTTCTCGTACTCGTACTGTTGCCCCCGTCCGACAAGAACCGGACTTGACCGAATTGACTGCCAACTTCGAAGCATCCAAATCCATTGTAGAAGAAGCTGAAGCCTTGTCCAATCAAATTTTTCCCAATGACGGTCAACCTATTGTTCAAGGAAACCAAATCAGGACCCAATTTGGCAATGCTCCTTTGCCTTCTGGAAACATTTTGGATGCCAATGTTCGTTCCGAGTTGAAAGAATTGTCTGATGCTTTGAAAGCAGTTGTGGCCAGCCCCACTCTTGATCCTTCTGCTCTTAACAAAGTCTTGGAATTGTCAAGGGACTTGTCACTCTCTTATGAATGAACAGCAGAGAAAAAGTTTTCAAAATGCTCCTTTTGTATCTCATACTTATCACCTCAATAAAAATTCATTCATAAAAGTCAGAATCTCAATTGTATGTCAAAGCACAGCGACAAATTCAATATAAAGTGCAAGGATCAGGCCTAGGAAAGATTTGTTAGAGTCCAAAATAATTAGCCTTTGTTTCATCTCATCTAAATTAGGTTTAGTTTTGTTCCGGAAGTTACGACTTTCCTCAAAGTAACTTCTAACGTCACATTTATCAAGTGACTTTTAGCGTCACAATACAGTTATGAAGTGACTTCTAAAGTCACATTCAAAATGACTGTAAAGTCACCTTAAAAGTGACTTTCAACAAGATTTGTACATTCGATTAGTGCGCATTTGCGATTAGTGCTCATTTTCAAATAGTGCGCATCCTAAGCATATTTTTTCTTTCACACTGACTTCTATTTTTTAAGGCTTAATATTTTTAAGCACGAGCTCAAGCTGCTCGCGCTTCTACATCTTTAAAATCTTGTTGTTGTTCTTCTTCTTCAGCATTTTTCTCCAATTTGCGTAATTTTACGCTTTTCTTAGATTTTCAAGATTCTATTAAGCGCGAGCTATAGCTGCTCGCGCTTCTACATCTTTAAAATCTTGTTGTTGTTCTTCTTCTTCTTCAGCATTTTTCTCCAATTTACGTAACTTTACATTGTTCGCGTTATTTTACGCTTTTTCGCGTTATTTTACGCTTTTCATACATTTTCAAGATTCTTAGCTTTTCAAAATTCTTTGAATTTTAAGATTCTAAGATTTTAAAAATTTTAAGATTTTCAAAAATCCTAGCTTTATAAAATTCTTAGATTTTCAAACTTCTTAGATTTTCTAAATTTTTAGATTTTCAAACTTTTGTAACCTTTGCTAGCGCTTATAGTTTGAAATGTTTCAAACTTTTTTATTTGCACAGACGGAGAGCTTCCATTATTTTACAGAAAAAAGATGTTTTGCCATCTTGCCAAATCAGCTTTTTTAAAAGTGGTTAAAATTATGGTTTGCACAAGTGCTTCAGAGTTCGGGCTTTTGAAAACCTGAACTAAGGATATGTAGGCAGTTGATTTCAAATATATGTAGCAACGTGCAATGGTTGGAGTTGTAATGTTCTTTATCACCTTTAGATAAGATTAGATAGATGTAGAACTGGTTTTTGCAAAATGTTTGCAAAACTTGGGTACAAAGGGACAAAAGTATGGACGTTGCCTGAGGGCACAGTCGTACCGTTCTGTCGTTTCAAATGGCAAAGTTGATGGACAGGGGACGGCCGGTTATGAAATCGAGGGTGAGGTTACTTTAGTGACCTGGCAACAAACCGTGATTTTTGCCTTTGGGCTCTTGCTATACTTATGAGATGTACTCCGCATTGATGCGCATGTACCTTATATGGTCTTTGTACCCCGCCGGCCGCCCCCCAATTATAGATTTTCCACGCGCTCTTCTGTTGTCACGTAGAATCTTTTGCTGTATAAAAGGAGAGCTTGAAATTTGCCCAAGACCAGTCTACTTTTAGGCAGTGAACCATAGAGATTCAAACCACAATGGTAAGTAAAGCTCTCCATGAAAAATACACTAGATGGCGCTAATAATTGCCCCTGAATTATTGCAGATTGCTTTGGTTTTCGCTCTTGCCCTAGTGGCTCCTTCAATGGCTTCGCCATACAACTACGTTCAATTCTCTAGTGGATCTCATACCTATGGATACGGTGATGCTACCTACAGGTATGCCAACCGCCCTTGGGCTAATAAGGGCAGCACCATCTATAAGGCACCCGAACCCACCCCCGTGGTTGCCACCCGTACTGCTGATGCAGCTGCTGCTCCTGACTTGACTTCCTTGACCACTGTTTTCGAAGATTCAATTCCTATTGTGGATCAAGCTGAAGCCTTAGCTAATGACATTTTCCCCAATGATGGACAACCTATTGTTCAAGGCATGAAGATCCGTACCAAGTTTGGCGATGCTCCTTTGCCACTTGGAAACATTTTGGATCCCAATGTTCGTTCCGAGTTGGCTGAGTTGTCTGATGCTTTGAGCGCAGTTGTCAGCACTCCTGAACTTGATGGTGAAGCTCTTAACAGAGTCTTGGAATTGTCAAGAGACTTGAAACTCAACTATGAATAAATATGAGGGTTTTTTGTTAAAACAGTAGTACAAAAAAAAAAAAAAATACAAAAATAAATATCCACTCAGAGTTTGAAATTGATTGAAAAATTTTTATTGATGATCTGAAATCGCAGAAAAATTCAAGTTCCGAATTTTAGAAATTCTTACTCAGCGGAAGAATCTGCGTTTCACAAACGCAACCTCGAACCACAAAAATTGAATTCTCGCATCATCATCACAGATGCGAAATATTTTGAACAAAAGGAGGCCTCAGATTCAAAATTCCCCGTGAACAAACACCTGCATTGCATTGTAAAAGTAGACAATTTTTTAATAACGTTGTAAGTGATACTAATCTTTTAGTTCGTTTTTGTCATATCATCCGGCATATCATATCATTTCCTATTGATATTTAGTGCCTTGAATCAGAGTTATTTCAATCATTTGACGACTGTATCAAATGTAGCGAAAGGTAAAAAGTGAGTCATTATTCTAAGAAATGATGCACTGTGTGCAAAATGTATTAAAGTGTATTTTATCATTAAGCAAAAATGATGCCTTGTTGAACAAGTGTGTTTCAGTTCAGTCTCAAGGCTTCCTTGACGAGTGAGATGCCTTCGAAGCAACATTTGTTACTTGGCCTTACTTTACTCTTTTTGAGCCCTTTAGAAGCTTTGCCAGCTTTCAATGCTTCTTCAATAGCTGAAAATGAAATTGCAGTTGGAGAGTATGGAACAAAGCAGACTCTCAAATGCCATGACCAATTCAACGGATACGGAAATTCACTTACGTTGAAGTATCCTGTCTCTGACCTTTGGACCTACAATTGGGACAACAAGATTTCTTCTTGTTGTTTCACAGGATTTTGGCTGATGTATGAATACAGGGATTACAATCAATTCAATTCTAATGTAAGTTTTCATTACATTTTATTACACTTCATTACATTACAGTTCAATTACATTTCAATTACAGTACAATTATATTTCAATTACATTTCAATTACATTTCAATTACGTTACATTTCAATTACATTTCAATAACATTACATTTCAATAACATTACATTTCAATAACATTACATTTCAATAAGATTACATTTCAATAACATTACATTTCAATTACATTACATTTTAATTACATTAGTTTTCAATTGTATTAGATTTCAATTACATTAGGTTTCAATTATATTATATTTCAATTAGATTTTATTATGTATTGTATGTATTTGGTTTTTGTATTAGGGTATGGTGTATTATGGATACGGCCTTGACCATTGCAGAAACATGAATGACGGTTACCCTTCTTTCAACAACAAAGCCAGCTCAATTAGGTACCTATCTCACGTGCTCTGCTTTTGTCAGATTTCGGATTTTCCTTCTGATCAAAACCAATCTAATTTAGGTCCGTGGGTGCACTGGAAGGCTACAAATATGATTCCCTTACATTGTACGAAAAATCAACTTTTGCAGGATACGAACTGAAATCTTTTGGAAGTAAATTGATCATCGACAAAAATTATTTTGGACGGTACGTATTTAAAAAAAAAGGAAAAATTACTAAAAAGCGCCAAAATACAATTCATTTTAGATCTGCTGCGATCACTGGATGTACTGCATGGACATTGTATTCCAATGTGAATTTTGGCGGTTCTTGTGTCTGTTTGTATCCCTCCGACCAAAACAATTGTGAGGTTGGCCTCTACAAGAATCTCCCCCTGAATATCCAAAACAGCGTTGCTTCAGTTCGTCGGGGATGTTATTGTAATTATCATAAGTATCCCAATGCTTGAGGCGAAAATAAAGACAAACTTGACCCAAAAGAAGCAAGAGTAAAGCAACAAATTGCTAATTCTGGTTTTATTCAACATTATTTTGGTCACAAAATTGGTAATTGGATGTATTTGGAGAGAGTTCATTTTTTGATGGGGAGATCACCTGCACGACGATGAATGCACTATTTTTTTGGCAGATGGCGTTTTTTTGTAATAAGAGAGACTTCAGAAAATGGGATGAGAGGCAGACAGTTTCATTTATAATATACAGAATACATCTTTTTCTTAAATACAATCTCGAGAGTCATCTAATGTACCTAATTTATTCAAAGTCATACACCTGAAATATTGATACTAAGAAAATACATATTTAAAAAAAGTAATGAAAATACAACTTACGGGGACAAGAACCTTGTAAGGTGAGACAGCTCCACTGCGTTTTCCGAATCTAGAAAAAAGAAGGAAATTAGAATATGTATCGGATACATTTGAATGGTACATATGGATCAACATAAAAGATTTACGAGCATAGATAAAAAGTAGTGCGTTTTTTGTCAGTGCATGAATTATATGTCTGGCAGAGCTACCAGATATGTGCATTTTCAATTACATGTTTGAAAATGTACACATACTGGTAACGACTTTTTTAATGACTTGTTAGTGCTTATTTTTGTGCGTTGATTAGAGTGCTGAAAGGACAATTTTTCAAGATTATTTTTGGACTTTGGAGATGAATTGTCAGTGCTTATTTTGTGCTTTGAAGGGACAATATGGATTTCCGTTTATGTTCATTTCAAACCTTGGTCGTGACATTTGTTGGTAATGACTATCAAAGTTTTGTATTTGGTTAAATTTTTCAGCGGACTCCCTGCGTTTGTTTCCGTATAGCTGTGTTGTATCCGAACGTTTACCCATATTGAAGGTGTAGGGTTCCAATGTTGTACGCTTACCGATAGTTATAGGATAGTAAAACCTAGAATGTATTTGTGCCATTTCTTTATGTGTATCCAAAATATTAGGGTACGTATGCAAATACATCTTATACTGTATTTGCATAATTTGTTTAGTAGTATCATAAAAATCCAATGACTCATTGATGAATATTAGTATGGTGATTGTAAAAATGTATTTTTGTCTTCGTATTTAGAGCAGGAAGAGAATTCTTGAATACAGCTGAATACAGCTGAGAATACATTTACCTGGACCGACCCATTTCACTGTAGTAATTTTTGATGGCAGACAACCTTTCAAGGGCAGAGGACAAATTTTGTTGCACACGACGTTGCCTATTAGTACATAACGAATACAATCAATACAGTCACGGATACACATTTTTTCAATCCTCTTTGCAGAATACAATCTAGACTACACCACCACAAATACGCAGAATGTACAAAGTACATCAAAGGGGTACCAAAAAAATTAGTATTCTACAGTAGAGACAAACCTATTGAATGAATACAGAGGTGTAAGATACACTTGGCAGTAGTAAAAAGAAATTCCTGAAACTCTGTTTGAGGTCAAAGTGTTACGTACCTTGGTCGAGCAGCATTCGAGTAATATTTGTCCAATTCTGCCAGGTAATTCAAAGCGTTGGTCATCTCCCCAGGTTCCTTAGCGCCATCTTGTCGGATTTCCCGGTCGGGAATATCCCGAGCATTGCAAACCTTCGTTGCCAACAAGGTAACAAGTAGGGTGGCCAAAAACAATTGAAAAGCAGACTTCATGACAAAACCCTTTAACAGAAATATTGTATTGGATACATTTCCATTGGTGAATAATATTAGGGTGGGCCCTATTTGGAAAATGGGCCCACCCTAATGAATACTGAATAGACCTTACTAAGCTTAATGATGGACTCAAGTCAGGGATGATGTACAAAACAAGACTGTTAGTCAGTGCTGAGGCTGTAGTGAGTTTTATAGCAACCTCCGATGGCCTCTGAGGCTGTTTTGCTCCCTCCTTCTCCTCCGTCCTCTAACTCGGTGAGTCTCGAAGCCTCTTTTACAATACTGCTCTCGTAGTTGTACTAGAGATCATGATGACGTCCATCCAAACCCGCGAGAGTACAGTCGAGATCGTGTATCTCTTTGTTCAATTACATTGAGATTAGAGTCAACCTTGCATGCGATTGGGACACCCAAAAAATAAGAAAGAAAATGAAGGTGTTCATTAATTCTGATTCCTTCATCAATTTACTTAATTCCCAGGCGTCACTCAACCTTACAACATATATGTATTCCCGGTCCTTTCCTTCTGTATTTGCATATGTATCGCAAGTAGAGCCATGAATCCCATGAATGATGTAGTCGTCAAGGGAAAAAAATGAAATATTGTCATGAAACCTTCGGCAGTTTTTCAAAGGATCTGAAAAGTTTTTAAAAAAACTTTTTTCTTTCTTGTCAGTTGATACTTGATTTGCTGCTTCTTTTTTTCGGCACTTTTCAAAGAGAATATGAAATAGTCATAAGATACGTAACGATCAGTAATGGTACTACACAAGAAGGGAATTTATGAGTACTCTAAATTGCCTAATAATCGTGTATGCACGAAACTTTGATTCATCTTCCCGGATACATTCTCTTTTTAGGAAATATACTAAAGTGCCTACAAGCTAGAAAGATTAACGTATTTCAAATATTTAGGCACACTTTTCGTAAGCGGCTGTAAGCACTTACTTATGCAAGAAATCCTGTACACTCTAGAGAACGCTGCTGAAATGAAGTTGAAAATAATCTGTTGAAAACACTTTTATTTTTCATTTCCCCCATGGACATCTCTTATTTCGAGTCCTTTTCGAAAATGTGCTCTAAGTGGGCGAAATACAGTATACATACGTGAATACATTTGTAATTATTGAGGCTTCAAATTGCCTTTGTATTAATAAGGATTCTAGATGCATTTTGCACAGTTTGAAGTCTTATGATCATGTATCGGATACATCTTAGCAGCCCTTTTATTGAGCAAGAACAAGGGATACGTGAATGTTAATGAAGAGTCCTTGTTAAAAACAACTTTTATTTTTAAATCCCTATAACTTTTCTAACAAGATTGAATGAATGAAAAATGTCTCAAATTGGATTTCATGCAGATCAAACTCGATACTCTAAATCAGGTCCATTGAGGTGGCACAATGTAATCACCATAAATATGAGGAGAAATACTGACCATGAAACCGAGTTGGTCTCAAAGACTTTCAGACACTTTTTGGATTGGGTCTCTAGAGGATCGATCATTCATTGATGATCGAGGAGAGCACAAAAACGGGATATTTTTTTCCGTGAAAACGTAATTAATTGGGACAGGGATCAATTCTTAGCGAGCTTGCGCTGACACAGCTATACACAGTACACAGTCAAATACTATTACAGACACAATTACCTAATGGAAATCACGATTCATGTTTTCAGCAGAGCATTAGCGCTCCGGCAAAATCCGGAGCGGCACAATTTTCTCGTTAAATCAAAATAGTAATGTTTGACTACAGTAAGAAATCAGTATTTTGACAAATATTTTACTTGTATTTATTCAATTGGAGCGGGTCCCCAGTAGCGCTCCAGACTTGATTCTCGGCGTTGCGCTCCAACCGCGCTCCGGCCTCTTAGTGCGCGGCGCTCCAAAACTCTGCGTTGACAAATATTCTCACAGGCAATTATCATTAGACTGAAAATAATTCCTGCCGACAAAATGAAGAATAGAAGTGCAACATTGGTCAAATTAGCTCTTCTTGGACTTCTGGTCTGAAAAAAAAGGAAAAGTTTACAATATGTAATCAGGAATTATTATGTATTTTGTACTTACTAAGGCTGCACATGACGATTCACTATTTTCACGTGTCCATTTTTGGGAAAGTCCTTTTATAATACCTTCTTCATACATTTTCAACAAATGAAAATTGATCAAATCTTTGTATGGCCAATCTTTTTGAAAAATGTATCCATTTCCAATTTTTCGATAATCTTTGGGTACACTTGTTATCAAGCAAGGATAATAAGGACTGATTTTTATTGGTTGATACACTGCAAATACTAAATCAGATGAACCATTTTCAATAAGGGCTTTCAATCCCATAGAAAATCCTAATGGATCCTGTTTTGTGAGCACCAATTTTCCAGAATTCACAATCTGTTTATAGGTGCTATTTTCCACTGCATTTTCAAACATATCATGTACTGAAGAACCATTTGTAATCATCAGATTATACGGTGAATGTAATATTTCCTCAATGGTATCTATGGGTGGTTTGTAAATCTTGACTGCCAAAGAAGCTGAAATCATAGATTTGTAGAGTGTAATAACCATAAATCCACAAAAACTAATAGATACAAAAGCTGTTCTTAAAGAGATTTCTTGAGGTTCCTTGGGGAATCTACGTCCAATGTGAGACAAATATAGGAATGCACCAAGAGTTTTGATGCCAAAATCATACTTTATGTTTGTGGTTCCAAAATGATTCGATAAGAAAATTACTGAAGATACTGAGATAAACATCCACATTAATGAAGTGATGATTCCAATCCAGGAAAAGGAATGAAATGAATTGATGTAAAGTGATAAATTCATTGACTCTGAATCTCGTAGATAAAACATTCTCAGTGTAGATAGAGTCATAGGAAATGAAAAATCCACAAACTTTGCACGACTCCATGTTTGGGAATTGCCTGATAACACCAAATCATATTCTTTCCTTTTAACTGAATTCATCATTGAAGACCAAATTCCAGAAGTGACTGAAGATTTAGTGACTGAAGTTGTGAAATTGAGTCGGCTTTGCAATACTTGCCAAACATCATAGTAAAATCCCTCAATTACAGTTTCATTTTCCATTTCGAGTTTTGTAATGTAGGGAGACCAAGCTCTGAAATGTCAACATGTTTGTATTTGCTTAGTATTTTTGAGTGACACCTGACACTTACGAGGAAATGGCCTCAAAATTGACTCCAAGCAAATTGGATCTTCTTGTCCAAATGTAGTTTCCCTGATCTAATTCACTTTGGCCTTTTGGATGGTAAATTGTATTGATTTGTAAGCTTTTTGATGTACTGTGGGTTTTATAGAATTCATTCCATTCAGTTACATTACCAAAGTTGTCTAGGGCATATCTAAAAATACCTGCATTGACTGAAATGTTTGATTTCAATAAAACATCCTTAAGTTTTTCTGTTTCTGTATTTGTTACCAATACATTCTGGCATAACTTGAACTTTGAATAATATGACTGATTGTGTAATGGCAAGTTTTCATCTAATGTCAGAAGTGACATATTTTTTGTGTTCAAAGCATTCAAAGCTAAAAACAATCCATTTTTCATGACAGCTTTTGAGGTTTTCAAATCACCATTTTGAACTTTAATAGAATTGAATTTGCAATCAGACAAATGCTTTAAAATATTTCCGATTGTATTTGTGCTGTAAGCTTCTGTATTCGTGCAAATTACAATCATAGACAATATTACCCAAATCATTGTATCCAATATTCTTCAGGCTGAATGTGAGGAGTGTAACGTATATGGTAAACTTCGGTATATGTACAAAATACAACTAAACCAGTACTTACATTTCCGATATTTCTAAGTATGTAATGTATTCAAGATTGATGTTCAGGGAATACTAGTACATATGTGACTAAGTATGTTCAAAGTCATAAACGAAACCGGGGGGACATGGCATGACAAACACACGTCATTTTAAAGTGGCGCACTACAAACCATGTACTTACCTTACTTGTGCTTTTTTAACGTAATGTAAACATCTAACTGTTCTTTCTTTACAAACCCTTCATTTTAGTAGATTGAAAAGGTGATAAAGTTCATCAAATATTTAAAGCAATACAATTATGTATCTGAGATGGGGAGTGAGGTAGGACAATTCATTTATATTCATTTTATGGACTTCTTACACTTGAAGTATGATTATTGATTAATCTATTCAACCTTGACAAATGTTCTCCAAGGCGATTACAATGAGACTAATGATGATTCCTGCTGACAATATGAAGAACAATACACCAACATTGCTCAAATTAGCACGTTTTGGACTTCTGGTCTGAAACAAAACGAAAGTTCAACATAACTAATACCAATAAGCCAAAATTCAGGGTTACTTACTAAGGCAGCACATGATGATTCCCTATTTTCACGAGTCCATTTTTGGGAAAGTGAATTGACAATACCTTCTTCATACATTTTCAACAAATGAAAATTGATCAAATCCTTGTATGGCCAATCTTTTTGAAAAATGTATCCATTTCCAATTTTTCGGTAATCTTTGGGTACACTTGTTATCAAGCATGGGTAATCTGATCTGGTTTTTATAGATTGGTACACTCCAAATACCAAATCAGATGAACTGTCTGTAATAAAATGTATTCAAATGTAAAATTGTTGCAGTTAACTTTATATTTATACACCAAACCTTCAATTATGGTTTGTAAGCCTGTAGGATCAGATTTAGTGAGAATCAATTTTCCAGAATTTACAATATGTTTATAAGTGCTATTTTCCGCTGCATTTCGAAACATATCATGTATTGAACTTCCATTAGCAATCATTACATTGTAAGGTGTATGTAAGATGTCATCAATAGTGGAAACTGGTGGTTTGTAAATCTTGACTGATAAAGAAGCTGAAATCATAGATCTGTAAAGTGTAATAACCATAAATCCACAAAAACTGATAGATACAAAAGCTGTTCTTAGAGAGATTTCTTGAGGTTCTTTGGGAAATCTACGTCCAATATGAGACAGGTATAAGAATGCACCAAGAGTTTTAATACCAAAATCATATTTTTTTATGGTGACTCCTATGTGATTAGCCAACAAAATCACTGAAGATACGAAAACAAACAAAAAAACTAAAGAAGTGATGATTGCAATCCAGGAAGAGGAATGAAATGAATTGATGTAAAGGGATAAATTCAATGATTCTGAGTCTCGTAAATAAAACATTCTAAGAGTTGATGGAGTTATAGCAAATGAAAAATCCACAAACTTTGCGCGATTCCATGTTTGGGAATTGCCTGATAACACCAAATCATATTCTTTCCTTTTTACTGAATTCATCATTGAAGACCAAATTCCAGAAGTGACTGAAGATTTAGTGACTGAAGTTGTGAAATTGAGTCGGCTTTGCAATACTTGCCAAACATCATAGTAAAATCCCTCAATTACAGTTTCATTTTCCATTTCGAGTTTTGTAATGTAGGGAGACCAAGCTCTGAAATGTCAACATGTTTGTATTTGCTTAGTATTTTTGAGTGACACCTGACACTTACGAGGAAATGGCCTCAAAATTGACTCCAAGCAAATTGGATCTTCTTGTCCAAATGTAGTTTCCCTGATCTAATTCACTTTGGCCTTTTGGATGGTAAATTGTATTGATTTGTAAGCTTTTTGATGTACTGTGGGTTTTATAGAATTCATTCCATTCAGTTACATTACCAAAGTTGTCTAGGGCATATCTAAAAATACCTGCATTGACTGAAATGTTTGATTTCAATAAAACATCCTTAAGTTTTTCTGTTTCTGTATTTGTTACCAATACATTCTGGCATAACTTGAACTTTGAATAATATGACTGATTGTGTAATGGCAAGTTTTCATCTAATGTCAGAAGTGACATATTTTTTGTGTTCAAAGCATTCAAAGCTAAAAACAATCCATTTTTCATGACAGCTTTTGAGGTTTTCAAATCACCATTTTGAACTTTAATAGAATTGAATTTGCAATCAGACAAATGCTTTAAAATATTTCCGATTGTATCTGAGTTGTAAGCTTTTGTACCAGTACAGAATACCATAAAAAATAGATGTATCCAAACCATTGTATTCAAGATTGTTCAGAGTGAATGTATTTATATTTATGCGCAATACACTACTCCTTGCTTGTCACTCACTTACTATTGAATTGTAGCACCTCCACCCAAATGGCAAACACATTTTCAAAAAGGAACTGTTGAAATGTTGATTACGTACGTGACTCACTACAGACAATACAGTGGACGATCGACCCATTGGCCACTAAAGGTCATATGCACTCACGTTTAGGTACAATCAGTGAAATCTATTTACTCGCACTGTAATAAAATATGCACAACTTCTTATAGGTAATCACGATTCACATTAGGTCTCTTTTGATATCTAATTGGTGTCTACTATACGTGCCTTTTCACACATACAATTCAGAAACCATACATACATGATACATACTGCCCTTACAGCTAATTCAATATTTCAACATGTAACTTTCTGTGGGAAAATGGGAGAAATCAATTTATTTTCGTTTCATATTGGACTTCAAAATTCCTTCTTGCAGACCACGCAATTCGGCTAAGCCTCTGAGTCGACCAATGAGAGTGTAACCAGGATTGATTTTCTTGCCTTTGTTTGTCAAATCGTCCAGCATTTGATGACCATGATCAGGGCGAAATGGGAGTCTCAACCGTGCTTAAAATAAACAAGAAGTGATTCATTTTGCTCGCGTGTTTTGCTAATTACAATTTTTTCAGTTATTTTCCTATTTCTATTTTGGATTTACCTTCGTGTCTGACCCCAATTTTCTTCCGTCGATCTTGTTCATGCAACAGAGTAGATAAGACAGAAAACATGTCCACATCCCCATCAATATGATCAGATTCAACAAAACTATCGTCCCCAACTTTTCGCACATTTCTCAAATGAACGAAATTGATTTTGGTAGCGAATTCTTGAACCAACTTTTCCACTTCGTTGTCTACTCTGGAAGCATATGACCCAACACACATAGTCAACCCATTGTGTGGCGAAGGATAAGCATCTAAAAGAATCTTGACATCTTTAGCAGTAGAGACGATCCTGGGTAGACCCAAAAGTGAAATGGGCGGGTCATCGGGATGTATGGCTAAAAATACTCCATGGGCTTCAGCAATAGGTGCGATTTGCCTTATAAAGTCAATCAAATTGGATCTGACTTCTTCGACACTGACGTCATCATATGCCTATAAAGAACAAGATTGAAAGTTTCAATCTACAAAGCGCGAGAGCAATGATATTCATGATCAAAGTGACCAAAAATCAAAAATGATCAAAATGACCAAAAAATGATCAAAATGACCAAAAATGATCACTATTCAAAATGACCAAAATGATCCAAAAAGACCAAAATGATGAAAATGACCCAAAATGATGAAAATGACCAAAAATGATCAAAATGATCAAAATGACCAAATTGACCACAATTTACAAAAATGATCAAAATGACCAAAAAAGACCAAAATGACCCAAAATGATCAAAATGACCAGAAATGAATGAATTACCAAGATGATCAAAAAGACCAAAATAACCAAAATGATCAAAAATGATCAAAAATTCAAAAATGATCAAAAATGAACAAAAATGATCAAAAACGTCAAAATGTCCAAAATATTGACATCAGTGCGTGAAAGACATTTACAAAAAATGTAAAACGAAAATAAATCAGATATGTAGAAGCGCGATGCGATGCTCGCGCTCAAAAATCTAACATTTTTCCTGCTTCATTATGTCTCTATTGTTCTTACCTCTACAGCATCTTTAAAAGTCCTCATTGTATAGGCTTCACTAGTCCTTCCGGGCAAGCCTTTGACAATAGTGTCCACCAACGTTTCCTTATCCTTTTCAAGCAAATTGGAGAAATAATTTCTTGCTCTTGACATCTGCTCATCCGAGTAATCCTTCTCCGCATTGAGCCTTTTTAACAGGAAAATATCAAAGGCTGCAAAAGCATCAAAATCAAACTTTAGAGCTTGTGATCCATCCGTCCATTCAAATTCTAAGTCTGTTCGGGTCCAATCCACGACCGGCATGAAATTGTAACATAAGATATCCAATCCGGCTTTGGACATGTTAATGATCGATTGCTTATAAGCGTTGATGTAAAATTGGCGTGAATTTTGCGTGAAATCGCAAGGTTTGCCCGTTTTGATACTTTCGTGCACGGGAATACTTTCGACGACGCTCCATTTGAGACCTGAAGCCTCGATCAAAGCTTTGCGAGCTTGGATGGCCTCTAGAGGCCATACTTGGCCTATGGGTACTTCATGTAAAGCGTTGACAATGCCTGTTGCGCCGGTTTGTCGAATTTCCGATAAAGTTATGGGGTCATTTGGACCGTACCACCTCCAAGTTTGTTCCATTGTTGAAAGATGAGTTCTTCCGGATTTCTACTTCAAAGTTTTCTCCTCACATGACAAAAGGGCGGGAAAACGAGTTTTGGCTTCAGTCATATGATCGATGAGACGAGTTCTTTACTTACTTACGCACGGTGTTTTAAAATCACAGAAAAAGTCTCATTCAACATTGCGAGCGAAGCGAGCTACGTTTACAAGTTCATTAAAAAATGCCAAAAATGGTCCAATTTGGCGAGTTTTTGAAAACCTAAAACTGGCGGTCAAGCAGAGTTACCAGACAAGTCAGTTTTAACAGGTGAAAAATTGGTGGAAAATGCCAAAATTGAAAATTAAAATGCGATGTTTTGGGTGATTTTCAAACACTGTAAACCATTCGGATTCCGGATTTGGGTTAATCGAAAAAGGAAAAAAAAATGGGCGACTTTATGCATGACAATTTTGCATTTCAAATTCAACATTTGTAACATATTTTTTTCAAAGAGAACAGGATGTTATATCTTTTTAGATAGCGTTTTTCATAGGTAGGTGTAATCGTAAGTAGTTATTACATATGTATCACAGCTTCTTTCTTCATCGCATATTTTGATTTTAAAACATTGTTTTCTTATCTAAAACAATCAGGGGAAAATGGTTTGAACATTATTGAGTAAAGCTTCCACGATAATGTTTTGTTGCATCATATCCAAAGCCAAATTGACGGAGACCAAATGTGGCGGAGGCCACATCAAAGTGGGTCCAAAAACGATGGCCAAATTGGGAGTTTGCATCCGATTCCGATCCTTCCATTGCGTCACTTTGACCAAATGTTTGAGTAAACTGCACAGTGTTGCACGATGCGGAGTTGGCATGCTCATAACACAATCTTTGATTTGCTTAATTTTCTGTTTCTTGCTTTGGTGATTGGCGGCCAAAAGTAGTTTTCCCACAATTTCCCAAGGAATCAAAGGTTCTTTCAATTCCCTGAAAAATAATTTCAGACTTCCAGTCAAGACATGAACGTCTTCTACCGAATCTATGATTTCCAAGTTGCCTTGGTCCACTTGTAATCGGATTTTCTGAATGGTAGACAAGTTTCCAGATTGTCTATAAACGCCATCTGTTTTCATCAAGTCACCCTTTTCAATACATTCGATACATTTTTTGACAAAGTTGGGCACATCCGATAAGTCTTGAGCTTGTAATTCTCTTAAAGTTGAGCCAAAAACCGGTTCGTTTTTGATGATTCCGCGTCTAAAAAGGTCGTCCATGGCCGGTCTCCTCAAGAAAAATTTCCGCAATTTTTCACGAATATTGTTATTTTTACCATTACTAAACGTAATGGGATTTGTATTTGAGGTGGCGCCACCTGTGGGACTAGTGTTATTCTCATCCAATAATTCTTCATTACTACCCAAAAATTTCATTTTCAAAGACTTGGTTCGACCCACTTTGTTGGACTTTTTCAGTGGTAAAGTCAGTGTTCCATCCACTTCTGAGGTTCTTCTGGAAAGTGGTGAACTTAAGGCATCAATGGTTTTTTGGATTTCTTGCAACCATTCACAGGCCAAACTAAGACTGTCATCTTGTAATAAAACCACTGTGCCTAAAGATGTACTGACTTCAAAGACATTGGAACGCTTGGATTTGTCAGATGAACACCATTCAGCTACAGCTCCTTTGAGATCTAAACTGAAATCTGGTTTGGATGTGGATCCAGATTGCAAATTGGCAAAAGTTTTGGCATCTTTAAAGAATAGCAAAAATGTATCGGTTAACACTATGTGAGCCACATTCCAATTTTTCCGTTGCTTTTTGCCATTTTCCAGCAATTTGGTCTTGTGCAGTGGACCTTGTCTGAGGACCACGATGTTGACATTGCCAATCTTGAAGTCTGGAGTACTGACTGGCAAGTGTTGAAGTCGATGTCTTTGCTCTAAAATCTCAGTTTTGGTACGATTTTTGACTAAGGGTGACAAATCTTTGACTGAAGGTTCCGGAGTGGAATTGGCACTGGATTCCCCATGGTCTTGTATGGATTGCGAAACGTTGGGTAAAGCCCAGCAGGATTCGTTGCCATTTTCTTCGTAGTAATACTTTTTACCATTGCTATCTTCGGCACTGAACCATCGGACACCAGTGAAGACATTGACATAATAGGAGTTGCCAGTATCTGCATCTGTCCTTTTTTCATATCCCGTCGGAACCTGAAATTTTTAACATTAGTTTGGGATCGAGCAAATCGAAGAAAACTACAAATGCAATTTTCGGTACCAAATTCATCTCTTAGAAATTTGGAATTGAAAAGTTTGTTTAGCATACTTGATCAACAGAATCATTCTTATCTAATGTCAAACTTCATTTGCAAGCCAAACTTCAAAATTAGAAATTGTCGAAAGAACGATAAAATGACTCGAAGCCCTAATTTTAAGGCAATTTTTTACCTCTTCTGATGCTTGTTCAACAGGAAAATCCGGATCCGGTGGAAACTCTTCTGCTGTTTCATTATCTTTGGAGAATATCGGAGGTTCTTTCAATTCTTTTGACTCGGGTTGAGGACTTGTGGGAGCAATAGAACCCGCTACATCAAAAAGACAAATGATGATCAATTAAAAGATCTTTTAGCTGCATGAGAAAAAAAGTTAATCTTACTCTCGCTTGTACGTGATTTTCTCGGTGGTTTCCACGACCTTTCTTTCGTTGCAGTGTTCACGTAGAATTTGCGGCCACTGGACCCGTCTTCATACTCTTCCCACTCAGGTGCCACCTGCAAAGACGATTAATTTTGTAAAAGATCACCTCTTCATTTCACACATATTTTTCACACAGGAATCAATTTTTCATGCGAAAAAAAATTCTAAGTTTGGGATCGAGCAAATCGAAAAAAACTACAAATGCAATTTTCGGTACCAAATTCATCGCTTAGAAGGTTGGAATTGAAAAGATTGTTTAGTATACTTGATCTACAGAATCATTTTTATCTAAGGTCAAACTTCATTTGCAAGCCAAACTTCCAAATTAGAATTTCTCGAAAGAACGATAAAATGATTCGGTGTCAAAATTCTAAGGCATCAAAAAGTCTCTGACCTTTCTGGTAGGTGTCATAGCTTGAGTGGGACTAGGTGGAGATCTGGAAGTGGTGGAAACTGGCGACTTGAGCCTTTCTTCCGCCGGCGGCGTTGCCGGAGGCGTTGGCAAATCCTCAATCTCTTCATCGCAATCCGGATCAGCATCTTTGATAGAACAAGCTAATGCATCTTCCATTGACACATCGGTAGATTTAGACTTGGAATCATCCATGCTATCAAAAGAGGTACTCAAACTCAATTCAGCACCTTCGCCATTTAAAGGTTCGGTGCTGATACGCAGTGGATCACTTTTGGTGATCAAGTTCAAGTCCACTTCGTCGGTTTGCACTGTGATCGACTTGGTGGCAAGTGGTAAGACCGGATCCGGAATGTTGACATTGACTGAAGCTAATGAGGAAGTTTCCAGGTTGTTGGAAACATGATTATTCTGATAATGTTTCTTGTTCCGTTTGCTGAGCACCGACTCCACCGGTTTCCTGAGGCTTTCTTCCTCGTCCTCATTGATGAGGTCACTTAATGAGGCTGTTCTTTGAAAGGTGTTTTTGAAAGTTGAAAAAGTTGGTTTGTCTTCACTTGTCTTCGTTTTGCTTGCCTTCTTGGAAGACTTTTTCCCTGTTTCACTGTCTCTCTTTTGAGGCACTGGCTTGTTTGATGACAAGGAAGCCAAGGCAGTGAAATTATCCCTGAACACGTTTCCTGAACGATTGTTGCTTTGTCTTTGTTTGTAATTGGCTAGTCCGCCTGCCGTTAAATCCGTCTGGAAGGAAAAATGTATTGCATTACTAACCGGATTATAAACATTTGTTGACAATTTTCAACGTTCTCAACGCACCTTTGATCTAGGTCCCAACCCAGAAAACCGACTTCCACGATCTCCAGGATGTCTTCGTTGTTGTTCTAGCCCAGGCAAAAGGACCGGAATTTTACTTCTGGGCAATGGCACAGGTTTTTTCCTTCGCGGATCATAATTGAGCTGCTGATGATCTTTAGTGCTAGTGAGTATATGCGTACTATTCCCTGATAATGCAGCGTTGCTATTCTGATAAGCCGAAATCCTACTCTGTTGACTTCCCGGCCGGCCCGGTGCATGCTCATTGCTATTAGAGGCCAAGGTCGCGCTAGAGGACGCTAGCAAAGCGCCTGCCGCGGCTGCCGCCTGCTGCTGCTCTAAAGTCCACGACTTTCTCTTATCGAGGGCCTCAAATGTCGGCCTTTTGGTGAGGCTGCCACTGAGGCTGGAGTTGGAATCTTTGGTGCTTGAATTTTGATGTCCCCTGATTTGATGGAGTTGATTTTTGGGGATGAAATGGTGTTGTTGGGTGTAGACGTGGTAGGTGGCGCTGGAGGCGTGAGGTCGACTTTGGTGGTGGTGGACGGCCACCATTTCCTGCACGTGCTCTATGGAGTGGCCTTGCTTATCCAGATCGGCCACTAGGATGGAATCCAGGCTATTGGATCGGTATCTGCAATAAGGGATCAGCAAAATATTGATGATGGTTTCATCGATAAAATATAAGTAAGATTGGATTTGGCCAAAGTCAGAAAAAATCTTTCAACGCCTCCTCCAATTCCCAACATTGAAATAACAAAAGACTTTTGGTAGTTGTAGCTCATACATCATTTCTTAATTACTAATATGCACTTTTAATTTTGGCATCACAGCGTTGCATTATGAACAAAGTTTGTAGAGTTTGAATTATTTCTTTTGTTAAAGCAGCACGTGTTGTTGAGTTTAAAGTTTGAGTTGTGCATATTGTCCTGAAATGCCAAGTTACAACTTCAAATTTTTGTATTTTTCAAGTTGTTTTGCAGTGTTCGCAAGTAGACTACTCGTCAAGAATTTTGATGCTTATCACAAACTTTTTCAATGATATCTGATCTAAGCACTTCCAAGGCTATCTCCTGAGTTGCCACAGTTTATGTTTAATTAAACTAATAGGTAGCGTTGCTACTGCCATTACTCATATCTAAACTCAAATTTCATTTATCAGCAGTTTTGGACACATAGATAAGCTCTTTTCTAAATTCCAAAGCGTACTTGATAACAAAAAATCTTGCTTCAAAATAGGACTTGAAGTCTTGACCTGCACAGTTATAAAAAGTCAAGAAAAAATGTCTCATATCATATTTTACCGCTAAAAAAAAATCCACTTTGAGTCCTAGATTTGCTTAGATGGCGTTTATGTCAAAAACATGGTCGAAAAGAGCAAAACTCCGTGTCGCTGAAGTAAAATTTCGCTTCATAAAAATTTCAAATTAGTTTTAGAACAAAATGTTACAAATCAAACATATCATAAAATCACAAAATTAATACGATGAGATATTTTTAGGGGATTTTCATTACTGTGCAGAGTAAGAACTAAGATGTAGATACACAAAGGCATACGAAGGACTATTTTGGCAGTGTCGATTTAATCTTTGTTTGGGCTCGGGCAGCATCCCAGAAGATTGATGTTGCCCATTTTCCAACCTTAAAAATAATTTTTTATTCACGTTGTTTTTATTGCTTACCTATCATTCAATCGTCCGTTGGATTCCAAAGATGCGGCGGGTGGCGGGATCAACATGACCCCCGAGCTTCCCGAGGCTGGCGCATAAGAACTCCGCTTGCCTTTAAGAGGCCAAAAGGTGGAAAAATTCAGGTTTCCATGTGGATTGTTCATTTCTGCGGCTAAGGCTTGGGCCTGTACTGAGGCCGGCACATCCTTCAACTCGACTACGTACTTGGCGGGAGCATAAAAAGGCCGCTTATCACCTCTTCGAATCACCTGAAAAACAGAGTCATTATTTATCTAATGATGAGTAATAATGCATTAGTAATTCAAGTAGGGTGGTCCACTAGCATTCCAAATAATTTTAATGAGTATTTTAATGAGAAATTGAAAAATGGATTTTTGGTGGTTTTCCTCGTCTTCGAACGAAATTCGTGCTGAGTTGTGTGGAATTTTTTTGCCCTTTCAAGGCTATGAAAATGTCTCTTGAAATATTTTCCAGATTTTTTTTTGCAGCACGATGCCGTCGATGCGAAGGTGATGCAAGTTAGAAATTATTTTTAGGAAAAAGGTCACAAGTCTGAAAATCCTTCATGTTTGGTATTTGACTCGTCACTAAAAATAATTGGTCATTCTTTTAGCGCAAATATTGACATTCGGGATGTCCCAACAAGTTTTGGATAGAAACTTTTAAAGAAAATCTCGAATTCACGACATTTAAATATTTTTTCGTCAAATTGTAGGGTGATCTGCACTGCTTTGCCAAAATGTGAACGAGTTTTCACGAATTTTTCGTCTTTTCTAATTTTAAGAGATTTTTTGTCAAATCACTATCGAAAACTTGTTGGGACACCCTGTACTATTTTCAAGTGTAGATTTTGGACAAAATTGAAGTCTAAATAGAGTGACACACTTTTCTGTACTTGACAAACGTTTACGACATGTTGATTTTCTCTTTGAAAACTTTGTATGTACGAAGGGTTTTTATGGTCGAAAGTAGAATAAATCGTGACTTCATTAGACCAAGTCAACAATTCAAGTCACTTGCTAATTACCACGCATTTCAGTTCAGCAATCCTCGAAATAAAGAGTGAATTACGAGTAAGAAAAGTTTCGTGAAATACTTTAGATATATCACTGAAAGGGGGAGGGAATTTCACGACTGACAAAAGTAGCACAGTGGGTAAAATTATGCAAAATTATTTCTAAAAAAAAAAAAAAAATGTTCATCTGAAAAATTTTGCAAATATTTTCAAGGATATTTTTTCTACTGTGCATTAAGAAAAAAAATTTAAAGACGCTTCGCTCGGTCGGCCTTCGGCCTTCCTCGCTCCGCTTAATAGACGTCTTACCTGCCACCAATCATGGTTGGTTTTATTTATGAGCAAAAGAATTTCGTTTTCCTTCATAAAGACTCGCTTTCCATCCTCAGCCAAGTATTCAAAGTCATATGCAACACTGACAAAAACTTGCGGCTCGCCGCGGATCCTCATATTGAAAGGAGGAAACTGTGGGAATCCAGGAGGAGCTGTGGAGGAGTGTTGCTTCGTCTTAGTGTTGCTGTTGCCTGCACCATTCAAGTAGTTCACAACAGCTTGCTGTTGGTGGTGAAACATGGCATGCTTTTCAAAGCCACCACTTTGAAAAAAGATACTTCATCAATCGAGTGACAACAGATGATCATGAGCTGGCATCTTTCCTGAAAATCAAGAGACAAATCAATTAACACACTTATTTTTAACTATTTTTAACTGTACTTTTTGACAAGCTACAGGGTGTCCCAAAAAGTTTGGACTTATTTTGACACATGTTATACACTAAAATCACCAGATTATATTTCTTCATAATCAGATTATAATTATCTATTTAACTTCTCTTTACGTAAGATATAGAATTCCAAATTAAGTAGATACCCTAAGGGAAGGTATTTTAAAATCTATAAGTGCAACAATCATGGAAGACATTTATTGCCCCATAAGACAAGAGATAGTTTGAGTTGATAATTGATTTGCCACCTGTGACGGTCGGTGATAGTGAGTCAGAGTGGCGGCTGCATGGCTAAAAGGGGTTTACGCTCAAGGTGCTCAAAAGTGCCGGAAGCAGAGCCAGCTTCAATGTGCTAAAGGTTCTAATGGCCAACATTTATTAAAGCTAGAAAATGTGATGATGCATTGCATCAAGTTTCTGCTACTTGATGCAATCTGGAAAATTGAATTGGAAAAGTCAACCCCCTACTGAAATATACGTAGTTCAGTGAAAGAAAACAGATCGTTTTCACAGAAAATTGCAAAACTCAGGATGTGAGAAAACCTCTTTTCTCCATATAGAAAACTCCTTGACGACTTGCTTGATTTCAGTACTGCACTGATGACAATTCCATTGAGCACACGTCTGTCAACTGAAATCTGGATGATGGTAATTTACGGAAAGAAAAACTTTCCACAAAGGCACTTGAACCCCCTATTAAATGGAAAATCCTCCGTCAATTGTCAAAAAAGTTACTTTTAGCAAATATAGATATGTGACAATCAAAAGTTGACATAAGGCTCAATTAACTTTTTACATTTGCAGAGGAGGCCGCCGGAGGCCTTGTAGCTATTCAAAATATTACTTTTATCATGAGAAGGGTGTTAAAGAATTTTCCAAGTTCGTTGTGAGGAGATCACGAAGAACTGCTTTTTCACGTTTGGTGTCGCTCCTCTCGGTTCTCCTATCATTTTCAATATCAGTTTCTCTTTCAATCATCACCTGATTTCTCTCGCATTTTTACCACCAGGTCATTCCCACCTTTTTTACGACCCTGCAGTCTATGCATTTTCAGCCTTCTTGCATTTCCCTTCTGCTACATAGTCTCATGATTATCACATGACTGAAATTAGATATTTTTTTAAATAAAAAATCTTATTGAATTTTGAATTATCACTTGTGTCTTGAGATACAAATTACAGATATTTCGTTAGATCACACATTAAAAATGCATTGTTTTTGTCCATAAGGGGGCATCTTAAAAAAAAAAATCTTGAGGTCAGACGATCTAGTTGAACTCCCCTAAAGAACCTAAAAAGGACTAAAAACACCTCTTGAAATGTGCCCTTCCCACGCCATCCAGAAATGTTGCTAGAAAAGGCCTAATTTGTTAGGGAAGAGACTTTTGTATGCCCAAAAAAATGCATAATATCATTGTTGGCAAGCATGAGTTTTGAGGGCCAAAGATTGCATGATTAGACCTTGAGATTTGTTTCTTTTCAATCCCATAGCCACAAATGAACGATCAAAGAACAAAGAAAATTTGCGAGAAACGACAAAGCGAAATTTGCAGGAAATCACGAAATGTCAATAAGTGGGAAAAAAATTTACAGCATTACTACTGTCATCTTCTACTAGCAAAAAATGCAAGGTTTTGAGGTAGTTAAAGTAAATAATTCTTGGCAGCAGTAGCTCATCAGAGACCTTCATCTTTATCCTTTTTAAGACGCTTTGTGAAGGATGTCGACTTCCAGTTTCCTTTTGAAGTTAAAACTTTTATCTCTTAAAGATTCATAAAAATCTTTTAAAAAGTTTAGAATTTAGAAATGAAATGGAATTTGAAGTATGGTTTCCTCAAAGTTACCATCCGGCAATTAAAAGTAATTTAAAGAAATTCCAAGAAATACCGGTAGCCATCGGGGTCTCATTTTGTTTTCAACGCCATCTAGCTTCCTTAATTTAAGAGAAAATTAACTCATTTAATCTTTCTTTCCTTTTCGTGTTTGTGATGACAAAAAAACATTGCATGATATGACAATTATTGGTTTGAAATACTCTATCATATCATCAACTCTGACCTGAACAAAAAATTTTGAGGCAATGGAATGCAACCATTTTGTCAATTTCCTTCTTCAATGCCCCTTTCTCTTTTTTGTAAGTGACCAGATACTTTTATAAAGGATGCAAGATTTCTAATCACAGTTGAAAATAGCATCAGCATCATCTATCTCAAGAAATTCTCCTACTCTAAGGGTCCATCATGACTCAGCTTGAATGAATGATGTTTTTTTCTCAAAAGAGATGCGGGTGACAAATATGCATCAACTGCCACATCATTCTCCAAAAATTTACTACATTGAATACATGATACAAACATGAAGTACTGAAGTTGCAAACATTTATCAAATTTTCATCTGCTTTCTTCTCCAGATTTTTCTATCCTCTTTGTATCTAAACACCAAAGTCAGCAATCAAATTTCAAATGAGTCGAGAAGATTCTAAAGTCTGTGATTGTCCTCCACCTATCCAATCTAAGGGCCACTCATCTCATTATGGTACCATTACTTGCTACAACTGCAAAGCCTTCTTTAAGTACTGCTTTGACAAGAGTCATGTATCAGAAGATGGACACATCAAGTACAAATGCAAGAAAAAAGAGACCAGGAGCCTGCAGTGTCTGAAAGTTCAGGGAAGTCATTCAGACTTTTGTCTGCATTGATGAAGAAGTGGCTCACCTCTTCATCAAGAGTATTTTGTTCACCAATGAGGGATGATCTCTTCAACAACCGTACTAAAAAGGTATTGGTTAAAAAAAGTTGGCTGAAAAGGGGGAAATTCTAAATGTGGCCATGATGGTTTATACAAAATGAAGATAAGAATTTGTTCATTGAATATTGTTTGCTGTCACATAGAATTAAAATTCCTTTATTGCTGAACTATGTGAAAATAAATTGGATGATGTGTTGTGTAATTTAATTGCAATTATTACAGGCTGTACACACTATGCTATGCTTTTTTTTGGTCCAAAAAGTAGATTTTGACAATAATTTACTTGGATTCATTGATATCTGTAAAATTCAACCCACCCTACTCTGTAGAAATAAAGTGTTTTTCCTGGTTCTT
>LT728058.1:0-11098 GCA_900157175.1 Oithona nana
ATGAGTGGTGTCAACCGATAGATTTTTACAAGGCCTTGGAACAATGCGAGCGTAGCGAGCATAAACCACCTTAGATTCACTAAATTCGCGAATTTAGTGAATTTCAAGGCATGAAAAACTATCTATCAAAATTTTGGCTGAAAAAAAAATTAAAGACTAGGAAGACAAGTCCAAGAGGTTTTGTCCTGAACACCTGTGAGATGATGATAACCGTCCATGGTTGCTAACGTGGTTTTTAGCCAAGAATTCTGTTTGCAAAGCCAACGGCAACTACGACCCACGCAGATTCAAAACTACCCTGGGCGAGGCTACCATTCTTCTTTATTCGATCATATTAACGCTCTGTATGCACGGGGCGGCCGGCGGGGTCCCGATGATAAACATCGACTTTGAGTTAAAGTCTAGCCATTAACTAGCATCATCATCAGTCGATCTTAATGGCACTCAAAGCCTTGAAACATTCAGTGACCATAGAGTCACCCTAAGACGAGTCGAGCCAACTCTGCAAATTCAAACAGAGATTGAAAGTGAGATATTGACAAGATGCAAATCCGACAAAGCAAATAAAATAGATAGCTGGCGTTTAAATGTAAATAGATGTCCAAACTTGGAAGGTAGATTCCAGTGCTCTAAGTCACTTTTTGTGAATCCTCATTAGTTTTGGGCAGATGTCGTTTAAGTCAAAAACATCAGCGAAAAGCCCGAAAACCCGTGTCGCTGTAGTAAAATCCCGCTTCATAAAAATTTCAAATTGGTTTTAGAACAAAAAGTTACTAATCAAACATATCATGAATCAAGTTGTAGATAACAAAAAATGTAGGTTCAATGACCAAATCAGCAATTTTATTGAGTAAAGTGAATTTTGATTTCAACTACCTTGATAATCATAAATTCAAAAATGTTTTGACGCCTTGTAGCAATTTTTGGGTTATGTGCGTACTTTCATTAGGAAATTGCGGTCTAGGCAAAAGTTTTATGGCGTGCATAAAGCCTCAACTACATGAAGCAATATCAAGCTTGGCTGCTTTGCCATAATAAGGCCAGGATTAAGCCATCCTTCGCACTGAATTTGGCTTGATGTTAAAGTAGAGATGCAAAGTGAGTAAGTGCTCATTAGAATATGGCATCAGCCAAGTATTACTTCTATGCAGATTTACTGACTTCATTTTCGAAACTGAGAGGGCTCAATAATCACCTCCATGCATGCGAACTGAGAAATCTCAGGTTCGAATCTTGGCCAATTGAAAATCTCAAGGGCTTGTCTCAGCTTTAGTCATCTCTCGTGATTTCCACCCACTGTGTTTGAGCTAGGAAATCAGATCATGAAAACTAAGAACAACTCCTGCTGTTGCGTTTGGGATGAATGAAGGCTAAAGTTTGCGAATTCCATCTCTGAGCTTGTAGTAAATGAGACGTTTGCTTGCTTGCTCTCAATAATTATAATGCCCAAGGTTAGTTGGAGTCAAGAAGCCTACTCCAGTCTTCTTGTACTCATAACGAGATTTGAAACTTACAAAAGGAAATCAGCCGCCAAAAAATAGCAATTTGATGAGGAAGAAGAAGCCAAGATGAGCCAAGGTAGCTCAGGAACAACGTTTCATCACTTTTTTAAAATTTGTTTAAAAGTAAATGACACACACTCGAATCTCCAGTTTGTTTTGCGTAACTAACTAACTTTGGACACCTATTTAAAGAATGATAGGTTTTCATTTGACAAAAGGGCATTTCACGAATTTTTGTGTGTTTTTCAAAGGCAATTTTTATCAATTTTATCTGTTGCTTCAAGGCTTTTCTTACATTTAAAGAATGAACAAAAAGATTTAAGTTGGTGTGCTACCATAGAAAAATCCTCTTTTTCTTGGCTTTTGTAAATTCATAAGAAGGAAATAAACCTACGTCACCTGTTGACCCAAGGTGTCATCGTGTAGAGTGCCATCGTAAATCTGCACTCACTCCTCTGCCTATTTTGTTCCTGTATATTCAAGGCCGAGAAATAATGCTATTAAAGTAGTCAAGACTACTACTCCAACACCTCAGAGGAATCCGATCCATCTTCTGTTCAGCTTCTAGAATTTTTTTTTCTGCTGGTCATCAGAAATTAGCTTCTTAGCATTTTCTCTATCTGCTACATGATAATATTGGTTAGATGGCGCTCGAAGACAGATTCGTTGATGGATGTGAAATTCCGGGGGGCACAAAATATTATATTTTATTCACTTGATATTACATTGATGAGCCACATTTTCACGCTGTGTGAAAAGACTATTTTTTGTCCAAAAAGTAGATTTTGATTTGAATTCAGCACACCCTACTTTGTAGAAATTAAGTCACCCTAATTTTGTTACATTTTTGATCTAAATTGACTTTTTGGACAATATTTGGACTTTTGGCACAGTGTGATTTCAGAAGCCTTAGCAAATCACAGGGTTGAAAAAATATCTTTTTTAGTTCCATTTTGTAGTAAAACGAGCGAAGCGAGTTTTACGATTGTAACTTCGCTCCAACCTCGATCTCACTTTTCGGAAATTCTTTAAAAATGAGACTTTTTGAGAGATTTTTAAACACTGTGAGAGGAGAGAGCAATTACCTATATATACGATTGTAAAAATGTTTTTCAAGCTTTGAGGAGGGCATCAATGAAGACACGCAAAGATGGAATAAAATAATTCGACTTTGGACACCTATTCTGCAAAAAACTCAGCAGATTTACCAGCCGTAAAAATTAAGTAAAAAGTAAATTACGTCACAAAACGCTAATTCCGCAAACGTGGGTTGCTAAATGTCTTCCTAATGTCACCTAATTATGTAGTGCAAAATTGCTCTCATTATGTCCAAAAACGAGCAAATGCCACAGTGTGTGCGACGCTTTTATCTATTAGGGAGCAAGGCCCTATCATAAAAACATGCTAAGTTGTTGGACACGCATTTTTGGGCAGATTACTTTTGACTAAACCATTTTTGGCAGTTGCTCCCAAAACAATTACAAAATCAAGAATTCATTTCACAATGTTTCAAATATTTGAATTTTCAAACAATTTTCAAAGAGATTTCAATCGAATTGAAAGCCTTTTTTTATTATCCACCTCTTTTATTAGCCTTCAAATCAAGTTGTTTACATATCATAAAAAAGGTTGCCATTTATGGTTGTGTAGTTAGTGTAGGCTTTTAAAAACCCACGAAGGGGGTTCAATTAAGATTATTTGAAGCAAAAATGGAGATAAAAGAACAGTTGAGCTAGAGATATTTTTTCCTGTCTTCTTATGTCATGTCGTCTAGCAAGTTTTAAAAGGGCTTTGACAAGCAACAAATGCCCTCTCTATGTGTAGGAAGAAGAGTAGAGTAGTGAAGAAACAAAAGAAGTCATTCATCTGCTTCATCTTACATGCCCAAGTGTTGAGGGATTATAACTATGGACGAGGTTGCGAGAATGTAAACGTTTATATTGCGGTCTTGGAATTTATTCCAAGGGGACTTTTTTGCATGAATCTAAATCCTCTCCATTTTGTAAGCAAATCGTTTGATTTTTACAGCACTCATCTTGTTCGTATTTCTCTTCTAAAATCCCTTCGCGATTTTGCGCAAAGCAAAATCTCCTTTTGTATCGCTTGGATTTATACGTATTGGGTCCGTATTCATCTTGCCAAGATAAGTACTTGGTCCATCTGACCTTAGCCAAGCCTTTATCACAATTCCGGACTTGAAATGGAAGGTTGGGAAGTTGGATGAGTTGAGGAGGATTAGACCTCAATTTTCGTTTGATTCCATCGATGGTGATCAACTCATAGGATCTACCGAACCCTGAATTCTCATCTAGGGGACAAACTTGGATATCGTTACCATTGTTACAATAGGCTTGCATTTCTTGTTCGTTTTGGGCTTCTTTGCAAGATTGACCACCCCAGTCACAAGATATTTTTCGATATTGATGACCTTTAGAAAAATAAATATTGGCGTTTTGGGTTACAAGATTGGGTACAAAACTATTTTCAGGTTTTAGTCGATATTTAGAAAACGCGAAAGTTCGATTTTCTACTGTTTCCATTTGCTAGGTAACGCGACAAGGAAGCAAGTAACAATATTAGTCACGGTGTTTGAAAATCACCAAAAGAGTCTCATTTGAAAATCACGAAAAATGCAATGTCGTTATTTTTTCAAATATTTGAATTTTTCACGCCAAAATTGTAATTTTTATCAAAAATAAAGAAAGCTCGCTTCGCTCGCATTGTTGTAAAATGAGACTTTTTGGGTAGTTTATGTACCTGCAAGGTATCCTTCCAGGCTGAACTCTAATGGAACACAATCATCATAGTCTTTGACATCGCAAATCCATTCCGGATTGGGTATGGCATTGTAACTTCCATAGATTTTCACCGAAGTAACAAACTTGAGGTTTGATTCTGGTTCTAACTCTGGTAGGAAATGATGTCCATCCTCTTTCCGGACTAGAAATGTGGGTATGCTCACATTATTTTGAATTTCATAAAATTGAGGTTGTGGTGAACTTTGCATCAGCCTCTCTGTATCGATTATCATAATGGCTGCAGGATTATTTTCTAAAATTGAATCTCGTGCTTCTTCCCAATTTAACCTTGATATTGATATCACATATCCATCAATTCCTTTAGCTATAAATAAAAAGAAAAAAAAAATATAAAAAAACCTGCCATTTTTTGTAACCAATTAAAGAAAATATTTTTTAAACCTTTTAAGTTTGGCATTCCTTGAATTTGTCGAGTGACATTTGCAGGTAAAGCAGATTTTGCCATCCATTGATTTCCCAATAATCCATCAATTTTCCCAGTAAATCCAATAATTGTTGTCACTTGTACAATTTTACTCTCATTTCGATTATGGCTATAAACCACAAACGATGGTTGATTGTAACCATTCAAAAAGTGTTGGGTGATCAAGTTGGGTAGGACCAAAGGAGTGCAAATAAGACCTAAGACAAAAATGGCCCAAAATGACCTCAAAACTAATTTGCTACAATTTTCTGATTGATCTTCAATTTCTTCGTCTTGATTTGATTTCTGACAGGAAAAAAATTCCGAACATCTGGGACTGAATGATAAAATGAACGAAAATAATCCCATGATCAGTACCAATGTTCCATACGCATTGAATCTCTGATTATTCAAAATCACTTCTTCTTCATAATTGATGGACGAATTATTGACTAAAATCATAATAATTAAAATGCTGCTCCCATAGATCAAAAGACTTGCAGAAGTTTGATAGAAAAATGTTTTCTTTTGGATCATTTTGGCTTCTTTTTGTCTTGATTGATTCACATCTTTGGTACTAAAACAGACAGGCACAAATAAAGACATGAATAATATCAACCAATTGGGAACGTAATTCATGGCTTTTCTTAAGCAAATCTGATTGATAATCAAGCTGGCAATCAACATAAAACCCATTGGAATAAAGCCCAAGTGCCATAAATAAGTCATAATTCCAATAATCGACGAAATCCTAAAAAATAAGGTTGAAAATCCGGAAAGTTTAAAAAATTAATTACATTTGAATTTTCGCGCCAAAAAACTGAAGATTCTGATTTTGATTTTTGGCGCGAAAATTGAAAAAACATAGCTCGCTTCGCTCGCAATGTTGCAAAATAAGACTTTTGGGCGAAGGTGAGGTTGCGTGATCAATTTGCGAATTGTTGCGGTGAATAGAAACTCACCGAAAAAAGGCACCAGTGGCCAAAAACGGTAAAAAATCTAAGTAAACCGGCAAAGATGTCAAAAATGTTGACCATGATTTCATGGCTGGCACATGCATTCGAGACACATTGAATTCCAAAATGGCTTTTAAAATGGAAACAACGGAAAACATGATACACAAGGACGCAGTGTAAGGCAGAAATATTTGATTTCCTTGTGCATCTTCGAAGGAAAGTTGGACTAATTGGTTCCAATCAATGACAATGATTCCATTCAATACCAACCAAAGTTGATAAATTAATTGGATTGGGGACTCCAGGCCACCAGTTAATGCGTGGACGATAATTGTGTGATATTGAGCGCTAATGAAATCTGAGCTCACAACATCTTCACTGTTTTTGGGTTTTCGGAATAAAAGTCGACCATAAGCCACAAATGGAACTAAGAAAAGCTCAAATATTAACGCTCGGGCGTTAAATAAGTAATCTACGGTATTCGATAGATAACTTACTCAAGGGATAACATAAAAGCAATAACAATGCATAACCAGCAACTTTGTGGGCTGGTAATTTAGTTCGATACATGGACATCAAATGTATTGAAGCCACAACCCCAGGAATCCAGTTGATACACAACGAAATCAACCCAAAAGTTGATTTTCCAGGAGTACAAAATAAAGTGTAACCTTGCAGGAAATCTGAGATGATATCTGCCAGAGAAATCAAAATGTCCCAGAGTAAAACTTTGATGGTAATAAAGCCTAAAATCCCATCACTGAGACTTTCTTGAATGTAGGCTAAACTTTGTCTGATACTTTGTGGTAAAATTGAGTGACGATTTTCATTTGGAGATTTTTTGGGACGTAGTCTTATAAAGTCCACTTGGTCTTCATTTTGTTGATTTTCAACCACTATTGCCATTCTGTAAGAGAATTACTGAGACTGAAATTGCCGCTAGATGGCGTTTTCAATATTACCTATTGATTCTTTCTTTGGCTGCCATGATTTGAAGTTTAAAATGCAAAGAGTTGATGCGCCAGTCACTGACTCATTATCAACGCCTTTGCTTGAAAGATAAGACTTTATCCTGACTTTATCTAAGAACTTGATATTTACTTTATCATCGCAATACAACACCACCCTGATTAGTATGATTTTGCAAAACTTTTTAAAGCCCTTGTCTCTGTTAAAATCAGAAAGTAGTTTTATAAACGCCATCTAACCATTTTTTGGTAGCTTCAAGACAATTTTTACGATCTTCAATCACTATGTACCCTAGTTTTATGAGGTTGAATCATCCAAATATTTTTTTTTTGCTTTAAAAAAAATTAAATACGTATCTTGATTTGCAGCAGCATGCGATGACCAATAATAAAATCAGTGTTTCTGCGAATTTACATTGCAATTTTCAATGCACTTTTTAGGAGCGAAGGGGCCGTAATACAAAGCGGTATGCGGATCTCTTGACTAGTTTATATGGCAACACAAAGGGAATACCTCNTCGAACCTCGTCGCTCCACTCGAAAAAATTAAATATGTATCTTTATTTGCAGCAGCATGCGATGACCAATAATAAAATCAGTGTTTCTGCGAATTTACATTGCAATTTTCAATGCACTTTTTAGGAGCGAAGGGGCCGTAATACAAAGCGGTATGCGGATCTCTTGACTAGTTTATATGGCAACACAAAGGGAATACCTCTACCTCTCTTCTTGAGTATAGTTCTTGGTTGATTGTAAATCTAATCAATGCTTTTCAATTGTTGTGTCTCAAGGTTAGAAGCAACAAAAGTAATGCAAGAAACCCTATGATTAATGTCGAAGACTTTCAAATGCAAGCTCGAAAATCAAAAATAGATTGGAAAAACCTGTGGATAGCAAACGTGAACCAGAATTTCCTTACTTAAAAGCACACAGTGTTTAAAAATTAAAATAATTGTCTCATTGGGATTTTCACGAATTTTTTTTTAATATTTATGTACTAGAATTTTAGTGCCAAAACGGATGATGAAATGGATTAAAATGAGGGTAAAGTGAATTGAAATGAGACTTTTTGAGTGATTTTCAAACACTGTGTTATATTTGTGTCGCACAATTGTTGCTACTTCGCCATCATCCACGATCAAATCATGAATTGTTGTCTATTGCAATTGACAATTGTTCGGTTTTAAAAACGTCATTCATCTTTCATCGAGCTGTCAATTGTTTTCTGTCCTAAAGTTTTTTTTCAAATGCTTCATGTTGGCTAAAAATATTCTGGCAATGAAGATGCCATAATTGCGATCGTGATCATGAATGGATTGGTGCGTGGTTGCTAAGGAATATGGTAGTCATGGTTTTACCATGGATTGATCAACCAGTTTTCAGTTGGGCATTTTGGCCTCTGAATCATGAATGGTACAAAATAAACATGTATTTTTCACACCCAAAATATGTCATTTTTATGCAATCAAAACTAGCAACATATGTAATCTTAAAAAACCTTAGTAGGCCATATTTGTCATAGAAAATGACGTTTTTGGCTAATTAATAACACTAAACCTCGCTTTTTCTCGTTATTTTGCAAGAACTTGGATGGATATGTGATGCTAGATGTAGCGTATGTGTCAAAACCACAACGTTCTTTTTTTCCACACCGAACATTATTCTTTTAAAAAGAAAAACCATTTTACCATCTGTTGTGTTTGATTGAAAATTGCTCGCTAAAGTTCAGTTACTAGATGATAATCTCAATTTTAAATCTACCCTTTATTTTTGTATGGTGCATGATTTATTTTATCGAGAGATCTGGAGTGGAGCTGGGGCCTAAAATTATAAATGTGTGCCGAGCCGCGCCGCGCAATTAGACTCCACATCACTTACGTAAATTCCACGATTACATCAGTACCTAATCGCCCAAATACTCATTTGAGCTAGACGACTCATTAACTACATAATTATGATTACAATTACTTGACTGAAAAAAAACCCATCTAATTTTGCTGTCAACGAGTATTTTAAAAAATCGATTTTAAAATCATAAAATGACTTATTTGAATTTTGAAATATGTATTTCATCAAATCACAACGAATTTGATAATATGTACATGACGCTAAGAAATGTTTTTTGATGCTAAAGTTCAAAATTCCAATTTATTTGCTTTTAGATATTTTCGAAAAATGTTACGTGAAAGCTACTCAAATAATGATTAAAAAAACATGTTGAAGTGTTTTCTAACTAAACCACCCAAAAAAAAATGATGATTTTGGTTTGGTAAAAAAGCTAATTTTAAAGAGGGACGCTCTTGAGGAGATGCGAGAATCTCATTGGCTGCCCAAAAGACATAAAGACATTTTGTGTGATGATGGTGCAATCGGGCGAGAATGAGGGTAGAGGCGCTGTAGAGTCTGAGGTTCAGGGTGGGTTTGTTACCTGTAGGTCAAAAAGATTTATGTCAGTAGCATTTGTTGCTATGCAAGGAAGCTCCAAAGAAAGAGCACCCCTGATCAGCCAGTAGCGGTTTTGGTCAGACACGTTACCAAAAACATGTTTTGCTTCTAATTCCCAGAATCGTTTTCATTTTCTCATCCTGTCATTCAGACATTAGTAGCGAAAATGGTCAATACTCAATAAGATTCACAAAATTTTGCAACAATTTACAGTACACTTCTTCAAGAAATTTTTGCAGATTTTTGGGGTCAAACTACTGTGGGAATGTCAAATTTTTGCAGGGTCTTTCCTAATGTCACAATTATTGGGGGTATGTCACATTTTTATGGGTATTTCACACTTTTAGAGGGTACGTCACATTTCTAGAGGGTACATCATACCCATTAAAATGTGACATACCCCCAATAAGTGTGACATACCCATACAAGTGTGACATACCCTTAAAAGTGTGACAAATCCTCGAAAGTGTGAAAAACATTAAGAAAAACCCTGCAAAAAAAACTGTAAATGTAGCTCGCTTCGCTGGCTTGCAATGTTGTAAACAGAGACTTTTTGCTACTCCAAAAAAGAGCTCTAAATGGAAAAGAGAGACGCTTCATTTACAACCCTCTTTTGTTGTTGTCTAGCCAGACGGACTCCAGAGGACCCTGCCCTTTTTCAAGGACGCTCATCTAGGTGCAAAGAACTGAAGAAGTCCCCCCTGAAGCCATGATATGTTATCGGCGGACTATCTGTCATCCCATAATAAATGCGTTTTAATTCCATGACAAAAGAAAGGATTTTTAAAAAGGTTGAAGCAATAAAAGTGTTGACATTTTGATAGATGACGCTTTGCTCCATAAAGTTCAAAATATAAATGCTAAAAAAAAAAATTTTCACATGAAAATTCAGATGAGACATTTTGTTGATTTTCAAACACTGTGGAACTGCTCACTGACGCAATTTTCATTAGTTTTCCCCTTTAAAAATCATCAGCCTTTGTTTCACATCAGTTTTAATGATTGACCAGCAAATGACCACGAAATCATCATGAACGACAACGAAGTAAACAAACTGTTATTCTCTCCTCTGTCCTTTTAAAAATTCCGTGGAGCATAAAGAGGATTATTTTGACGGCAATAGACCAACAACAAGAAGAACCCAAGTAAAATTATTAATGCAGGTGCATTTCGGGGGATTTTTGTGGATTTTCAAACAATTATGCACACAGAGAAGGGCGAGGCAGCAACTTTTCAATTCCATGGAAAAAAGTTGCAAAAAGCGAAGAACGTTGGAGCAGAAGCACGAATAATGCAAATTTCCAATTGTTCAATACTTAGAAAAGTATTTCGAGAATATTTTGAGGCATGAATTTTGCACAGTGTTGAAATATCACTCAAAATGTCTCATTATCCAAATGATTTGGCAGATGTGAACAACTCTTCTTTTTCTAAAAGGCTTTGTAGAAGAAGAAGCAAATGTCAAGGCAGAAAATAAAAATGTTTTTCACGTTCTTGGCAATGCTGGACGATTCATTTTCAAGACAAGTGAAGAAGAGAAGTGTGCCATACACGAGATGACATTTTACCATGCAATGCAAACCTAGCATTGCAAAATAAATGAGGGCATAACACGAGCAAGGATGAGAGAAGAAGAACAACAAAAGTATGCGCGAAAAAAAAAATTCTATCAGGTTTTTGGTGATAAATATTTCTTAACCTTCAAAACTTGAAGCAAATAGCCTTAAAGGTCATTGAGTGGCCTCCAGACGGCTAAGGAAAAAGGCTTCTTTAGTCAAAATACTATTTTGTTGACAAAATCTGCATAAATGGTTAGATGGCGTTCAAGTCAAAAACATCAGCGAAAAGGCGAAAAACACGGGTCATTGAAGTGAATTCCCGCTTCATAAAAATTTCAAATTGGTTTTAGACCAAAATGTTACTAAACAAACATATCATAAAATAAGTTGTAGATCACAAATAATATTGACTTTAATCACAAATTAGCAATTTTATCTTCTAAACT